>QOVE01007864.1:0-41819 GCA_003521275.1 Tricholoma sp. MG99 | reverse complement strand
CGCGCACAGACCCTGGTACTTGTCTCGCCATCGTAGAGAACGACTTGGGCGCAGATGGCGATACCGGCGAAGCACGATGCGGGGGCGCAGAGGGCCCCACCGGGAGATATGCTCTCTCGATCCTGCCATTCGTCTCGAGCTCCTTTACGATCTTCTCCACCTCCGTTACATTTTGTACACCATACCAGAACAAGCTCTTCCCGGCCCTGGTGAAGCTTCCATCCGCACGCTCAAAATGCCATGCACGATTCTCATCCTCAGCCTGCGCAGTCCAGAACAGGCGTCGGTGATCCTTCTTGATAGCGTTGAACACGTTGTCCATGACGTTGTTCAGAACACCGCTGCGGGAGCACAGCAGTTTGGTCATAACCGGGATCTGGCCCTCAGGGTGTGTGACAACCGCTACAGCGTCAAGGGGCTCGTCCCCGTAGATAGTGTACGGGGTCTTCTGTAAGTCATGCAATACGCCAGTGACGCTTTGGAGTCCGGCCAGTACTTCGGGGTCTCGGTCGTGTACGGCCTGACGGAAGCGGTCTGCGCCGATGCCATCGATACTATTGTGTTTAAACAACTTGTACCCGCGTCGGATAAGTGTTCCAGCGCCGCTATCTGTGAACAGCTCTTTCTGCAGGGATGCTGCAGAGATAACGGCAACAGAGGAGGAGCGGGGGAGGTGATCAAGGAGTTCCTTGAATTCCCGGAGCTTAAGCTTGGTCCCGAACTTGACCCAGGGCTCTTTCATGAGTTGGTCATATTCCTATGCGGGAGTATGTTAGCTGAAGTAAACACATTAGTGGTGTAGGAGTATCGTACCTCATCCAAGTTGATAACGTCTAGCTTCTCCCCGGTAATGCCATGGAACAAGCCTCCCTTTTCGTTCAAGAAGACGATTTTCATAGGCTCAACCTCTTTCGCCAATTCTCCAGCGGCGATATCCGCATTGACGTTCAGAATCTGGCCATCCGTGGTCTCGGCCAAACTGGTAAGAATCGGAAGAGCACCTGCCCGGATAGCCGCTTCTATTGGCCTCTTATCCACTTTGGTAATCTTACCAACGAGCTTGTACTTTTCTTTGTCGAGATAATCGGCTGTAAAGACGCCTGACGTTATCGGCCGGGCGCGAGTACCGAGTTTTTCCAGAGCCCCAACAAGTTTGAGGTTCTCTTCCAGGAAGATCTTTCGTGCAATTTGGAGCGTTTTGGTATCTGAAACATTACAGTATTAGCTGAAGAACAAGGGACACAAAAGAGATGGTGAACCTGTCACCCGAATTCCGTCGATGTAGTCGGGAATGACACCCTCACGGTCCATGATATCGTTCAACTGAGGTCCAGCACCATGGAGAACAACCGGATAAAGGCCAACTCGGTACAAGAAACTAAGACTGAGTGCCAATTCATCTAGTTGGTCGAGTACTGCACCCCCAACCTTGATGACAGCAAATTTAGCTGGCTGGGACGGGTGCGACGAGGATGAAAAAATGCGAAGATGCCGTTCGACTTCGCGTTTAGTGCCGATAGAATACAGCAGACGAGTGATAGTATCCTATAAATTACTTCGAAATCAGTGACATTGATGAGAAAGAGTCCCACGTACCCGGTCAGTTTGGGCGATAGAGGTCAAACCGCGGATAGAAATGTTATCTCTTCTTCTGACAGCTTGGAGAGCAGCCTGACGCTGGCCTCCAGCAACGACACCGCGCCGTACAACTCGTGCAGAGAGCCTGGAGGCGGCCAACATTGTGTAGTGGGATGAAGTTGTGAGAGGCGGGGAGTTTGTTTTTGATTTCTAAATCATAAACTGCTATGTAAACCCTTTTTAGATCCGGACGGAACCGTGGCACCTCAACAGCCTTATTCCACAGTATTCTACAGCTGCAGCTGTATAAGCAATTCTATCTTCTTGCACTATTTTTGCTGTTGGACGGGGGCAATCACAGCTGGGGAGGCCGGATTTTGCTGCTTGCAAAATCTGGTGAAAACACATTGCTCAATGTTTAAATTTAGCCTCGCATTTCACAAGCAGCAAAACTTTAATTTTCAATAAGGGTTTTGCATGCACTAATGTACATTGGAATCTTTACATTGTTTTCATTGCAATACATTATGTTTTGCATTGTATTTTACCATATGCAGAACATGTCCAACATTTGAAGTCTGGCCACATGCAAAACTTTTGATTTTATTTTGAATTTTGCAGTCAGCATTTACCATCATGCTACACGTGGAATATGACAAATGGATTTTGCGCAGCTGGGGAGGCCAGATTTTGCCACTTGCAAAATCCGGTGAAAACACATTGCTCAATGTTTAAATTTAGCTTCACATTTTGCAAGCAGCAAAACTTTAATTTTCAATAAGAGTTTTGCATGCACTAATGTACATTGGAATCTTTACATTGTTTTCATTGCAATACATTATGTTTTGCATTGCATTTTACCATATGCAGAACATGTCCAATATTTGAAGTCTGGCTACATGCAAAACTTATGATTTTATTTTGAATTTTGCAGTCAGCATTTACCATCATGCTGCACGTGGAATATGACAAATGGATTTCACATCATGTAAAATGGACATAAGATTTATTGTTCTGCAGTGTGAAATATGAGTGGCAAAGCACTTTGTGCACTGCGGCGTGGCCAGCATATGATAGTGTCTAGCCAGCATGCAGTCAGCGCTGTTCACCAGAGCGGGTTGCTGTCAGTTACATATGTATTTCCTTTTACTACCGCTACAATGCCTCATGCGAGTAGCTGCTCTCAGAATCGTCTTTCCAGGATGACAAGTCCTTCATCACCTCTTTCACAAGGTCCATGTTGAGTGTCGCGATCGGATGGTCATCATCCCCTTTTCAATTCTTGCTGTTGTTGACATCTGCGCACGCCGGAAATGAAGCGATGATGCATAAAAGGCTGCAGGATCCTGCATCATCGCATCCATCTGGTAGGTTGTTCAATAGCTTTTGTGTTTTACTAACGAGACATTTACGACTGCGGCTAGAGAAGGATTTTCCGTTCTGTAAAGATATATTTAGTTGGTCTCGATGAGCATATTAGGGGACTCCACAGACCATGAAGCAGAAGATGATGTCCGGCCCCATGTTGCGACATGAGAAGCAGAAGGATGTTCGAAAACCATGGTACAGCCACTCCAGCATTTGTTCCCCCAGTTTAATGAACATAATAGACCTTTGGTTTACGACCAGCTACAGTCGGAGAAATATTGACAGAAACCAATTTCGTGGGCCTTTCGGCCCATGAAGGAGGAGTCCTGGGAAAGTTGAATATGTCTGCCAATTCCCTTTGCTTTTCCGTGCCAAATGTGAGGTCAATGCAGCAGACGAGAAAATCTTCCAAACCATTTGATGACCCTTTGTTATCTTTCAACCCTATGGGGAGAGTGAAATATGCATAGCTGCGATTACTTTTGATGTTGAACCAGCGATTCACAGCCGCAGCAACTTCATCGAACACCATGTGAACAGCTCCTCGTTCCTTTCTAAGTCTCCCCAGGCTGTGTTCAACCCATAGCTGATTGTCATTGCCACCAAGAAAGAGGGACCACATAATGTAGAGTGGCAGAATGCCACAAAACTTTGCAAGCTTGTCTTTTTCTGATAATATACTACCATTCAATATTCAGATATGAGCCAAGTACATGCTGCTCTCACCATTTTCCAATTTTTTGAAATTAAACGTGTCCCTCAGCTCAAGTTCTATATCCTCCAACTTCGCTTGGTTCTCCGTTCGGATGGCCTCATGATCAACTCAAGGAATATACATGTCTAGAAGCTGAGCTGGGTGCCGGTACCCACAAGCAAGTGGTTCAGTCATGAAACCTGCCGCAAACCTGTACCTGCGTGAACAGAACGACAAAAAAACGGAGAGAGAGATGAAAGTCATCAATACAATCTCATGAAGTCAGAAAGCAGACCAGACCTTCTGTTTAACCAGTAGTCCATGTGTTCTTTGAGTTTCTTCCCCTTCTGTTTATGAAAGATCCATTTGGGCACAAACCGCTTCACACAGTCAGACATCCCATTTCTGCCTTCCCATCCGTCAAACACACCGGTGTTGTAACACCGCTGGTACACATGATGGCAGACGAGGGAAGAGCAAGGCATGGGGAATGTGTGCAGGGCATGATGACAGTAAGCACAGAGAGCAAATTTGCTGATGGTCCTCATTGTGTTTTGGCTTGGCATACCGAGAGAATTTGCTTGAGCAGCTAATTCGGCTCATTTTTTCCATTCTGATCTGATCCTCATTCACTCCTCCTTTTTGACCTGTTTTGTGGCGTCCGGGCAGAAGAGGTTGTCGGTGTATAGCAGGGTGGCTGGATTGGGTGGAAATGTGGTGTTGGGTTGCAGCAATCATGGAGGTGACGAGGTCCTGGAGATGCACATCTGGGGCGAGAGCAAGATAGTTTATGAGGCTGAGACTGGCAGGATCACAGTGGGCGCTGGAGTTGTCGCAGTCAGATAAATGAACATTGCTGAAAACAATGTTACGTTCAGCTGCAAAGACAATTGGTGATGGTTTCCTGAGATGTTACAAGTTGCGAGCGCGACTGTGAACAGCAACCTGCACCTGGGACTCACAACAAGTCGTTCCATCTGATAACTGACAAAAGGGGGTGGTTCCTGGAGAGAGGGGCTGCTGCGCTGATGTAGTCATGTGCAGAGTTGAGGAGGTTGTGACCAGGAATGCGCTGTGCATAAGGAGGACGAGGAGGTGGCACTGACTGTGTGCCTAAATTCCAGTATAAAACGTCATGTGCTCATCGCAAGGACCTTCATTATGATTCCACAAAGGAGGGTGGTTCTGGGAGAGATGTGCTGTTGTGCTGTTCAGAGTTGAGGAGGTTGTGACTGGGAAACGAACGTTCTCTGGTGAGTTCAGGAATTGTTGAAACTCTTTGTGGTGCGGTCTACAGGCAATCGTCAAAGGCGACATTGAACCTTCCCTGGCATTCAGCAAGTAACATCCTCTACTCAAGTTCAGGTCCCATCTCTCTACCGCAATCACCCTCAGCGTCCCAGTGACAGCTAACTCCGCCATTCAAAACGAAGACGAGTAAAAGGATCTTTGCCTTCATTTTGCGTTGCCCATTTTATCGACTTCGTGAATCAGAGAGGAAGGAAGCAGTGAGAATAGTCTGCACCGCTGTCGAGAAATGTCAAGAACAGTTGAAGTGTGCCCGTAGTGTAGCCGACTGGGTGATTATGTACGTGCCCCATTTTGTTTCATTACTTTTGAAGATGATGTCCACCAGGGGGCCTGCTCACCCCTCCCAGCTTTTGGACCAAGCACCCCACTGGACTGTTCACGGCCTATTGAATGGGCAACCCCGGCTAACGATCCACGCTTATGCTGGCAGCCGACAGGCTTGGTGGTGGTCAAACAGTAAACGGTGGATGGCGGCAATGGAAAAAGTCTGACTTGCAGGAACAATGCTGATTGTTGTATGAGGAAAACAAAAAAATGGGGATACAAGAAAAGCGGGGTGGAAATCGAGGTGGTGGATACATAAGTGTTTGGTTTCAAGTTTTTTTGGTTCATAGGGTCATAGTTTTGTGCGCTGTTGGTGAAGAGGAACAAAGTGGTGGATGGGCACATCTCTGGCAAGCTATATATGTAATCGCTTTCTTGTGCACGCTGTATATTGTAGCATTAGATTCTGTACAACTCAAAATGTATAATTATTTACTCACCAGTAGTATCAGTCATGTGCAACCACAAATGAGCAACTGAGTCAAATCTAGAGCTGGCGTTAGTCATGGATGACCGGATGTACCCTGATAGCACAAATGAGATAGACCACACCACTTTCAAAAAGTGGTAGAGGAGTATTTATGAAGAAATTCAAACCATTGGTTACGATCATAGATGACATTGCAAAGGTTCATTCTTCTGTGCCCTCTCCTTCATTGGACAATCTGAATTGATAAATTTTTTCAAAAGATCCATCCTTATGTCAATTTCACGTGGAAGGTGCTTTCTAACGGAGTCAACTCAATTGTTCTGGTGCTTTTCTTCACACGCATCTATTCAATCAGGTGGTGCAAGCACAACAAGCTCGGAATGTGAAGATTCTAGATCTCATCAGAGCAATGGAGAATACCTACTCATTCGTGGTTTCCACAGATGAACTGAAGAGCCACACTGTTCTTCAAGACATCATGGAAGAAATACTGAAGCAAACAATTGAATGCAGGTATTTCATTCATGACGCAACTTTGGAAGTACATGGTATGCGATCTTTGATCTGCCGGTCAATAATTAGAACTTTTCAAAGCGGCGGAATGGTAGGGATGCACTGGTAGATGACTTGACTCGCACCATCGGTGCTGGAGATCTGGCCCATTCAACCAAACACGTGAAATGTGTAGTAGCATTCCAGCGCTGGACGATGTATGACTCCGAGCGACATGTCTTGTCAGCCATTGCCCAGACTATAGCAGCCAGCTCAGAAGACACCTGGGATGCTACAGCTTCCATCTCCAAAAATGGCAACTCCAGCAGCGTACACTTGGCTTCACCTAAGGGTTCAGATGATCCTTCTGGCGAAAAACTTCCATCAAGGCGGAGTTGAGCTTCTTCTGCCTGGCGTCCTAATTGCTCACATCCCTCTCCACCTGAACCTGCAAGTTGATCATCTGCTTGCGATTCTGGTTCCAACATTGTTTGAATTGGCTCGCTCATAATGTTTGACCACTTGGACTTCTCTCCATCTGAAGCGAACTCTGTGACTTCCTCATCTGACATTGATTCTGGTGCTGGCAGTACTTCAATTGGCTGCCCAATAATGATGATTTGTAGTGGCCAGAAAAGTAGGGCTTACTTACCGGCTGTAGTAACAAGGGGTCCATCGTGTACCTTTTCATGTCTTGCAGTCACTAGCACACCGCACCTGTGGGTCAAGGGTAGAGAAGAGTACTGGCCGGTGTTGAGACCACCCTAACCCTAACACCAAGCGGGTGTCAAGACCAGGGGGCGTCGCGGTGAACGACGATGAAATGTAAGAAAGGGGAGTGGAGGCGGTTAGGGGAAACCCCAAGAGAACTCGACTAGAGTCTCGGGGTGTTTATTGGGATACTTATATACATACTACAAGGCTTGTGGCTATGCTTATCTACTCTATTACTGCTATTGGTCGATAAGATGGGAACACATAGCCATGCACAGCATATGAGTCAGCTGTTTATAAATACTGCAGACTACCGGTCCTTGTGATGTGTAACATGATGCGTGATGCTTGGTTAACAAGGGTTAGTCCGGGATCTTTGGTTTTAAATAGTGAAAAATAAAAGAAATGGTTTTACTGTTACGCGATCATAACAGCATCCCCTTTTTAAGGGTCATGCTCTGAATGACATAGTATTTTGGTGATGAGTTGTGCGGGTGGGATTTCAATTAGCCCATCATTGATGTCGTTACATTCCGTTCCTCGTCTGTGGTCTAGGAGGTGTCCTCCTTTCCATTTTGCCCATGCTCATTCTAATTTGGCTAAATATTCCCTTTCGAATTGCCATCTTCCCACCAATACAACACTTTGGCTGTGTATCGTCCAGGTAAATCCTAGGGGCGGTTTTCACATAGGTTTCGGATTGCGTCGGAGTATTTTTGTTTGTAGGCTTTTATTTTCTGCGGTGCATGCTTGACATTTTTCTCCGTTTCCCAGGTTCGTTCCTCTGCTGTGTACCCTTTCCAGTGAACTAAATATTCCAACTTTCCTCGTCGTCGGTGGGAGTTGATGATTTCTTCTACTTTGAACTCTTCTTCCCCTTCTATTTCAACTGGGGGTGGGGGAGGTTTCGTTTGTCCCATTAATGGGGCCTTCCATGGTTTTACGCGAGAAATGTTGATTACTGGGTGGATTTTATTCATAGCTTTTGGCAGTTTTAGTTTTACCGCATTAGCCGACACTATTTGGGTTATTTCGTATGGGCCTATCCATTTCTCCATGAGTTTCCTCGTCGGTCGGTTTGCTAAAGATAAGTCTCTGGTGGAGAACATTACTTTATTGCCTACGGCGTATTCTGGCGCATTGCTTCTTTTTCGGTCGGCATAATATTTCATATCATCTTGTGCCTTTAGCAGAGCCGCTTGGGCTTCTTCGTGAATGGTTTTCATTTTTTCAACAAATTCCGAGGCCCCTGGGTGTTTCCCTCTTTGTCTTGGTTTGAATCCCATTCGAGGGTGTTGTCCTGTGTTGACAAAGAATGGTGACGCTTTGGTCATGGTTTGAACTTTGTTATTGTAGGTGAACTCTGCCATTGCTAGGCATTCGGGCCATGTTTCTTGTTTGTGGTCTATAAAAGAGCGTAGATATTGCTCTATTTCTTGGTTTATCCTCTCCGTCTGTCCGTTGGTTTGTGGGTGGAATGCTGTTGATAGATCTGATTTTATTCCTAGCATGTTGTTCAGCTCCTGTGTTAATTGGGCTGCAAACTGTGGTCCTCTGTCGGATATTACTGATTTGGGTAGGCCATGTAGTTTCCATACATGATCTTGATAAAGGACCGCTAGTCCTTGCGCCGACGTTTCTTCTGTGGTGGGTATTATGTGGATCATTTTGCTCATTCGGTCGCATACCACCAGCATTGCATTATATCCTTGTACTTCTGGTAATTTGGTTATAAAATCTACTGAGATGTGCATCCAGGGTTTGTCTGGTGCAGAGTTTGGCATTAGTTTCCCTGCTGGTGGTTCATGCCCTGTCTTGTTCCTTTGGCATTTGTCACAACCTTCTATGTATTTTTTGATAAATATGGTCATTCCTGGCCCCAGTAGTTTCTTGATACCAATTCAATCATTTTCCATTGCCCTCCATGACCTGCGATCAGGGAATCATGATGTAATTTGACCAAATCCATTTGCAACTGGTGGTTTTTTGGGATGTAAACCTTTCCCTGATGTAGGACCAACCCTTGTTCTTCAGACCATTCCCTTCCATTTGGGGTGTTGATTTTGGCCTTTTTCATTGCTTCTACTGCTTTTATGACGTCTTCATCTAATTCTCTCGCATTTTTGATTCTTTTGATTAATTCTCATTCTTCTCCATGAATTAGTATGTGTCCTCTGTTTGCTGCTCGGATTTTGAAAAATTCCGGTTTTAGTAGCGTGACATCTTTGTTATCATTTTCCATCCCCTTTTTAAGGTCTGGCCTCCGTGACAGACTGTCCGCTTTTCCCATTGTTTTTCCTGCTTTGTGTTCGAGAATGAAGTTAAATTGTGACAAGTACAGTGCCCATTGGGCTTGTCGTCGGTTTAGTTTTTTTGCGTTCATGAAATATTCCAGGTTTTTGTGGTCTGTCCATATTTCGAATTGCTCGGTTGCTCCTTCCAGATAGTGTCTCCAAGCTTCAAGGCATCACATGATCCCCAACATTTCTTTGTCATGGATGTCGTAATTTCTTTCGGTTTCATTAAGGGATTTTGACAAATATGTGACTGGTCTCCATCTTTCATCATCACATAACATTGACAGGACTCCTCCTGTGGCGTAATTGGAGGCGTCCGATTCTTCCCGGAATCGTTTATTTGTATCTGGTGCTATTAGTAGTGGTTTGGAGATGAACAAATTCTTCAAGGTTGAGAATGCCGTAGCTTGCCGGTTTTCCCATTGCCACTGTTTGTCTTTTCCAATGAGGTTGTGTAGAGGATGCGCCATTTTCACGAAATCTTTAATAAATTGTCGGTAGTAGTTGGCTAATCCCAAAAATCTCTGTACGTCTTTCATGGATTGTGGGGTTGGCCATTCCGTTATGGCTTTGATTTTTGTATCGTCCATTTGAATTCCTTTGGGGGTCAGGATTACCCCTAGGAATTCCACTGTGTCTGTTTTCCAGTAACATTTTTCTGGTTTTACGAATAGGTTGTTTTCCGCTAGTCATTTCAGTACTTCTTTTACTATTTCGCTGTGGCCTTTTATTGTATCCATGAAGATTAAGATGTCGTCGATATAGATGATGACTTTTCCTTCATTTATCATATCTCTGAACAGGTCATTCATCATGGTTTGGAACGTGGCTGGTGAGTTTGTTAATCCGAAGTACATCACGAGTGGTTCAAATGATCCAAACGGTGTGGTGAATGCAGCTTTCCATTCGTCGCCTTCTTTTATTCGGATGTTGTTATATCCCCATCGTAGGTCCAGTTTTGTGTATACTCCGGCTTTTCCGGCTTTATCAACAAGTTCTGATATCAGAGGGAGGGGGTAGTTATTTCATATTGTTCCTTTGTTGATATGGCGATAATCTTGTACCATTCGTTTTCTTCCATCTTTTTTGGCTATAAAGAACACTGCCGATGTTTGGTTCGATTTGGACGGTCTAATGTATCCTTTTCACAATTGGTCGTCCACAAACATTTTCACTTCTTCTTCTTCCTGACGCAACATGGGGAAGACTTTGGCCTTTCTTGGTTCAAAATCCTTTTTCAGTTCTATGGCGTGATCCCATGGTTTTCAGATTGGCATGCGTTCGGATGCTTTTTGTTCGAATACGTTTAAAAATTGGTGGTATTCTTTTGGTATGATTTCTTTTGCTGACTTTTTGGGTTCATTGATTGCCAGAAGGGGGGTGGCCCATGAGGCTGCCATTTCCACTCATCGCATTGTTCTTTTTCGCATCTTTCCTTTAGTGAACGGTATTCCTTTTTTATATCCGTTATCCATCAGATGGCCTTTTGGGATTGGATATGGTATGAACAGATACTTTTTGCTTGCATAATAGTTGGCAGGATTTTTCCATCTGCATTGGACCAAATCATCCTGCATGTCCGCATTTCGATGTTCAGCTAGCCAGAAGTGGAAATCTGCTTCCCTCTCCTGGTCCCATATGTATTCCATTAATTCCCACCGATCCACCGTTCTCCATTCTTTATTGGCTTCTTTGCTTAACTCGGCATGGCGAATAGCTTCTCTTTTTTCTCTGCATTCTTTTGTGCAGCGTGTGAGTTTTACTTCTCCTGTTTTCCAATCTATTTCTGGATTGTGTTTGTTTAACCATGTGGAGCCGATTATTAGTTCGGTGTTGCCTAGATTGCATATTTCGAATGTGGCTCTTTCCATGTGCCCATTGTATGTCATGGTCAGGTCAGTTTGGTACATGATGGAACCTCCTTGGTTCAGGGTGCCATTGACGCTTCGCACCTGTACGGGTCTGTTTAATTTGATCATTTTTAACTTGTGTTTGAGTGTGAAATTTTTATCCATGAATAGTCTGGTTGCGCCTGAGTCCAGCAACGCTTTTCCTTCTAGTTTCCGGTGGGTTTTGACGGTTTCTAATCCCACCGTCATATACACATCTGATTTCAACCCAATTGTTCTAATGATGTATTTCTCCTCTTTTGATTTTTTGGTTGTGACTAAGTTTTTAAAGGGAAATGAAGCAGTGCTTATCCATGCACCCACGCTCATAGAACTTTCGTTCTTAGAGATTGTCCCTGACGGTTTGTGTATGGCCAAGATGGCCGTTTTGTAGTCCGTAGCCAATATCGAATATCTATTACGAGAGCTCAGTGGAGGAGTCACTGGCCCTCGCCATCTTTTAACTCTGTGTCGTTTTCATCTTTGTTTGACACTTCTTCGATTCGGGGTGTTTGCTCGATTAGCGCATCTGCGGCTTCTTTCATTCTATCCGTCCATGCTTGTCATACTCTTTGTGAGCTTCTACAGTGCTTTGCTATGTGGCCTATTTTTCCACAGGCGTAACATTTCGGTGGTGGTTTTCTTATTCTGTCGACATCCATGGCGTCGTTAGCGTGATTGTTGGACGTCTGAGGGCGTGGGGTGAATGGAGTGGTATTCGTCAGGCGGGGAGTGAATGTTCGTTGCCATGGTTTGCTGGTCGTTTTGACTTCCCCTCTTTTCTCTGGTTTTTCTGGTGTTCCATCCCGTCCTTTCCCTTTAACATACATTGCTTCTTCTGCTTTGTACTGTCGCCAGTTTCGATCGATGGTGATTGCCCTTTCACACCATTCAGCAAGCGTGGCAGGTGGAGTTTCTGATTCCATTAGTCTCCTTCTGATTGGCGTATTGAGTGATCTTTTGAACTCCTCTACCAGCGCCGGATTGTTATATCCCGATCCTAAGGCTGCCTGTTTGAAATTTTGGACGTGCTCATCGCATCGGCTGGCTCCTTGGGTTAAGGTGCGTAGCTTATGGATTCGCGTTGCTTGTCGGTCCATGTCACCAAATACCTCCCTTATTTTTTCAAACAGGACTCCTACATTTGGCCCTATTGCTGGAGTAGTAGGTGTCGCCGGTATAACGAGTGGATGGGGGTTGGAATTGTCTTTTTCCCAATCTTGAATTTGGTAGACTAGGTTCTCTCTCCATATGGTGGCTGCGCCTCTGTTTAAATGTCCTAACACCCAATTGATTTGCATAGTGTTATCGGGGTAATCGCTTGCGCATATTAGGAGGTATAGTCAACAGTCCATTAGGAACGTTTCGACTTTATCCATGGTTCCGTCGAATTCATCTGGATCTCTGGCTGCCGGTTTAGGTCTCCCTCCATCTCCTCTTGGCATGGCCGCTGCCACTGCCGCCCCTATTGCTGTATAGTCTATTCCCATGAATGGGACCCCCATGGATCCCGACCCTCCTGCTGTGGCGCTGGATGCTAGTGCTCGATATTGCTTTTTTAAGTCCTCGTTTTCGGCCATTAGGTCTTTGATCTGGTTTGCTTGTCATTGTGCAAACCTATCTGATTCCTGTTGTGCCGCTTCTAATTCCTGCACTTTAGTTAATATTGTGTGAATGTATGTCGGGATGTCGTCGTCTGATTCCATCCCTATTATGGCCCATGGGAGCACTCCTTTCGCCATTCCTTCTATGGTTTTCCATGGAGCACGATATGGGGCATTCTCGTTTAATTCTACATGCCATTGCCCTGCTTTGGTTTCATAGATTTGAGCTACCCTTTTTCCCTCATTTTATATGGCATTGCAGCTAATTGCACCGCTGTTGGGTTTGCTGGCCAATGGTAGCCAAAATGGTACTGTGCTTTTACTAACATGAGGTAGCAGTATCCTGGGATTTGGTGTGTATAATTGTATTTGTTTTTATTGGCATTATATTCTTTTGCCATGTCTGATTGTTCCCTTCGCATGACATGTCGTGGGACCCATAGTTTTGTTTTCATTGGGTATGTGCTGACCCAGGCTTTTACTCTTTCCAATGTGGCTTCCTTTTCTTGTTTGCTGTTTTCGCTTGGTAAAGGCAAAATCCATTTGGTCATTTCCGCCTGTCTTCTTCTTCTTGCATTTCGTTCTCAATTTATTTGTTCATTGGTTTGGGGCATAAATGTGCGTCCCCTTGCCCGCTCTGGTACTCCTTGCGTGGCAATGCCCGCGTAGGAGTCTTCTGATGAGATCCTGGATGTAGTGGATCTCAATTCTGTTGTGGTGTTTCCACATCTGGTGACCGTCACTGGTTTCCTACTCGGTGCCACAAGGTTCGATTTTCTCGTGCGCAGGGCCGGTGCAAGGCCGGTTGTACCCAATTCCCCATCGGACCTATCCCTGGCTAGTATCCTTTGGTTCTCTGCACCCGCTGACTCCTTTGGGGGTTGGCCCTTGGAGCTTCGACCACACATAACACCACCTCGTGCTAGTTGGTCCCTGGAATTATCTGGCACTCGTGGTCGCCATTCAGCACTTGTAGATCAGGTCATGTTCGTTGGAAGCGACTCCTGTTTCTTTTCTCCAGCCCATAATGTGTGGGCATGGTTAATAATGTTGGTTAGGTCTGTAGGGCCGTAATATGTTTTGCCCTTGTGGATGATATCTCCCATAGCTGTGAGACTTTGTATTGCTTTATTTATATAAACTGGATATGGCCCCAGGCCAAGCTGGAATGCATCTGTGTGAGTTTGGGTGAATTTTGGGTATTTCGCCAGTGTCCACAACAGTCCCATTGATTTTTCTTTTACCGACAACAAAGTCGGAGTCTCCACCGTGGAGGGGGTTGCCCTCTTCATGTTTTCTCCGTGTAGGGAGGTGTTAGCCTGTACATGGGTTGCTTGTAGTGGCGAGGCTTCCTTCTGTTGCGGGTAGGCAACATTCCCAACAGTACTTGGAGCGACAAACCTGTCTAACTCTTTTCCTCGTTTATCGTTCCCAGCAACGCGTAGTCTATCTGGTACTAGATTCTGTCCCCTTGTGCCCTGGGGTCCGGGCATATTGTTATTTTTTATTTTTTTATTAGAACGTACAATGTGCCACATGTTGTGGTCTTGAGACATGGTTATTTGAAAGGTTTATGGAACTTGTCAGGGTGCGCTTGTTCGTGTCAACAAGCGGCTTCTTGATGGACGTTGCCCTAGCTCAACCGTGATGGGAGCAGGCACGTGTGTAGATGAGGGGAGTAGGATGGCATGACGCCGAGCTCGTTAGAGAGTTGAGTTCTACTGTTGAGACCACCCTAACCCTAACACCAAGCGGGTGTTAAGACCAGGGGGCATCGTGGTGAACGACAACAAAATATAAGAAAGGTGAGTGGAGGCGGTTAGGGGAAACCCCAAGAGAACTCGACTAGAGTCTCGGGGTGTTTATTGGGATACTTATATACTACAAGGCTTGTGGCTATGCTTATCTACACTAGTACTGCTATTGGTCAATAAGATGGGAACACATAGCCATGCACAGCATATGAGTCAGCTGTTTATAAATAGTGCAGATTACTGGTCCTTGTGATGTGTAACGTAGCACATGATGCTTGATCAACACGGGTTAGTCCGGGATCCTTGGTTTTAAATAGTGAAAAATAAAAGATTGTGTTTAAACTGTTTGTTTACACGAGGCTACTCACCGTTAGGGATCCTGACAACATAGCCTGTCTTGATGTGGCGCCACATCTGTTTTCTTTGCCACACCATTCCTCTTGAGCGTCTGAGCTTAAGGGTGACCTTCCGTCATAGGGCCAGTCTGCTCTGTCAGCTGTCCTTGCTATGACGACACTTGTCTCACTCAATTGATTACAAACTTGCCCGTTGCACGAGAATCCATGTTGCTTCCTTTCTTCACGACTCTCGTGTTTTGGGTAAGTTTTCCTGATGTTCCTGTCGCTTCCTTTCTTCACGGCTCTCGTGTTGTGTAGCTTTCTAGTTTTTGCGCTCAAAATATTCATTCTTCACATCTACTTCATCTCACATCAACGGCATGACTCAACATGGTGAAACATCATCATCCAGTGCGACATTACCCAGCCAAAGCAGTGGAAGTGCCCCGGAAACGTTCAACTTACAAAAAGAAGTTGTGGATAGATGCCTTGACATCGTCCAGCAGTTCAGAACAGACAAAGTCACAAAGCCCAAAGCGACGCTCTTACTCCAACAGTCAATTCCTCATGAAACCCCCAAAGAAGACACTTTTGTCTCAGCTTACGGATCCTATCTCGAGATGCTTGACAACTTCGAAGCTTACCAGAGAGGAGCTGCCAGAAGGATTGCTGAGACTAGAGAGTTGCTCGAGGAAGACCAGCCAGATGAACGACGAGGAGACGGATGCGACGTGCGAGACAATCCCGCTGCTAGCTCGTCTAAGCGAGCCCGATCGCCCACCGGAAGCTCTGATGACGATGACGACGCCTATAAATGACGAATCCAGTTGGACTACAAAGCCTTGCCCTGGAACGAACCGGACAATGCAGCGATCGTCTCGTCTGCGGGATTATCCCCTTCCCTTCAGAAAACCCAAGCTTTACTCGAGAATTTCTCTCGGGACGTCAAAAGGGCGAGGTTGTCCTTGCTTAACTGCAACCGAGCTGTACCACAATTCCCCCAACCAGAGTGGCTCAACCTGCTTAGTGGGAATGCCATCGACCTCGACCATGTCTTCTCCAATCTCTACACCATCTCTCATGACGACCGAGAATCCATTGAACTTGGAAAGCACGTCGAGTTGCTCCATGGGTCATCAGCGCCAGCCAAAACTGTCAGGACACATGGCGACTGGGTTATTGCATGGGAAGCGTTGGTCGAGGCAACACTATTCGTCTTCGCACATCGTCACCAAGAACTCTCCTTGTATGGCAAGCACATCCAACGCTTCTTTGCCTCTCTCCCAGTCCTATACCACTCTCGGGTCATTAACTATGACCGGGCTGTCTGCATCAGAGTTGCCCAACGACGCGACCTGGAACTATCAAACTTCACAGAGTTTACCGACCTCCAGATCCAGTGGATCCATATTCCAGCTAACTCCTCCGCTCCTCAATCGGAGCCCAAGTCCCGACAACTACCAAAGGGTCGACGCAGCGCGCCTTGTCGAAGGTGGAATGAGCGAAGGTGTCCTAACACTGCAACCACCTGTAACTACCTCCACATCTGTGCCAAGTGCTCAAATGGAGCCCATGTCGCCGGAGACTGCCCAAACTCGTTCAAAAAATAATTCTCCCTTGAGTTCCAGATGGGATCGACGGCCGAAGTATGCACGAGACTATGTGTGGGGAGTCGATGAACATCCTTATATTTCTACTGCTCTGTCTAGTGAACTTGTGCCTCCTGTTCCACGTCCACCTCCCAATGAGTTAGGCAACCAAGTTGCTTTGGCAACGATCGGTGCCCTTCCACATCTTTTCCGTATCACTACTCCAATAAATGTTGATCGTTTCCGTACCATGCTCTCATCACATCCAAATCCTATCCTAGTCGGGTCAGTTTGTAGAGGTTTGGAAGAAGGTTTCTGGCCATGGGCTAACACAGCCCACTCTGAAGCTCCGCCCATAGTAGACAATGCAGCTTTACAAAGAGTCAGAAATCCAGACCACTTAAAGTTTATCCGAGAACAACGAGATGAAGAGGTGGCGTTACAACGCTTCTCTGAACCCTTTAACTCCTTATTACCTGGCATGACTACTATCCCACTTTGGGTCGTGCCAAAACCTCATTCGGACAAATTGCGCTTGGTAGTCGACCATACTGCAGGGGACTTCTCTCCGAACTCTTTCATTGCACCGGAAGATGCTCGGGTCCATCTAGACTCGCTCCATGCACTTGGGAGTGCACTCATCCGTGCCCGAGAGCAATATGGCAACGTTCCTCTGGTGCTGTTTAAGTCTGACATATCTCAAGCTTATCGTCGTCTCCCGATGCATCCGTTATGGCAAATATGCCAAGTAATCACTATCGACGGCAAGCATCATGTCGACAATAATAACAACTTTGGTAATAGAGGAGCGGGCCGCCTTTGGGTCACTTTTTTCAGTCTGGTTCTCTGGATAGCTGTCTTCATCAAGTTCATCTCCGACCTTTTCTCTTATGTGGATGACTCCTTCTCTTGGGACTTTGCCAGTCATATGGAGTTCTATGTGCCGTATGGTAAGATGATGCCAGGGAAACAGACTCAACTCTTACGTCTTTTTGATGAGCTGGGGGTGCCACATGACGAACGAAAACAGGTCTTTGGTTCGCCTCTCATGATTATCGGGTTTGACGTAGACCCAAACACGATGTCAATCACTATGCCTCTTGATGCACGTCAAAATCTTCTTGCAGCAATCCGAGCCTTTGCTAATCCTGCTCAGCACCGTTCTCTCAAAGACTTCCAACGTCTTGCTGGCTGGGTAAATTGGTCACTGAATGTTTACCCTCTCCTTCGGCCTGGCTTATCTAACGTCTATGCGAAGATGCGTCGAGGCTCATCTCCCTACCAAAAACTATCCATCAACAAAGCCATCTGTGAAGAACTCCATTGGCTTGCAAATCATATTGAGGACTCCTCTGGCATTCGTATCATTGAATCCCAAGAATGGTTGAGGTTAGAAGCACATGACTTGTACTTCTGTGATGCCTGCCCCTCAGGCATGGGTTACTGGTCTCCGAGAACCTGTGAGGATTTTCAATGTGCCATCTCTCCTCACTCTCGCAACGGCATCTTTTTCTTCGAGGCTCTGGCAGTGCTGTCAGCTCTCCACCACGTTTGCATGCACACATATCCCAGACCTCGTCGTCTGGCAATTCTCACTGACAGCTCTAACACCTTTGACATGTTCAACACTCTGCATGCTCTACCGGCCTACAACCCTATTCTCATCACAGCAATCAATCTGCTGCTTAGTTCAGGTATACATCTGCGTGTTTTCCACATCCCTCACAATGAAAATAAAGTTGCGGATGCTCTCTCTCGTCTTGACGGCGACACTGCACGCCGGCTTCAACCAGGGTTGGTAATTACCAACTTTACACCCCCTCGACTAACGCTGGGGGAGTCGCCCTCATGATGCATTTGCCATCGTTGTCCAGGCAACCATTACGGGAAGCCTGGACAAGGGAGCGTCTGTGCTGAGAACGTGCAATTGCGATTGCCAGCGCCATCAATGCAGGCTCCATGTCCTCTTACTCCTCAGTCTTGAACTTGTACATTAATTTTTGCTCGTTGCATGATTTCCCCATCAAACCGACACCTAACACTCTTAGCTTCTATGCAGTATTCATGTGCCATCACATCAAACCCAAATCAGTCGACTCTTACTTATCTGGCATTTGCAACCAACTGGAGCCTTTCTTCCCAGGAGTCCGCATGAATAGGTGTCACAGACTTGTTGTCAAGACAATCCAAGGCTGCAAGAAGCTTAACCCTTCAACTCCTATGCGTAAACGTCCTCTCACGTGTTCTGACCTTGAATCAGTTGCACAGCATTACCTTTCTTCCACATCTTATGACGACAAACTGTTCATATCTTTGCTTCTCACTGGCTTTCATGGTCTCATGCGCCTAGGTGAATTAGTCTGCCCTGATCAAAAGAAACTGCGAGATTATCGAAAGGTCATTTGTCGAAACACAGTCCGCCTTAATCTGAGCTCTTTTGAGTTCTATCTACCAGGACACAAAGCTGACCGTTTCTTTGATGGTAATGATGTCATCATCCAGTCTACCCATACTTCTGATGACCCTCTATCACTGTTCATCTCTTACATCACTGCCCGAGATCAGCATTTTCCTTTTCATCCCGAACTCTGGCTTAAGGAAGATGGTTCTATTCCCACGAGGTCTTGGTTCATGCGCTATCTATGACGTCACTTTCCTGTGGACATTGGAGGTCAATCTAGGCATGCTGGGGGAGCCATGGCCCTTGCAGAGCCAGGAATCCCACCTTACATGATTCAGGCTATAGGGCGTTGGTCTTCTGAAGCCTTCCAAACTTACATATGCCGCCACCCCATCCTCCTGGCCATGCTTCTCTTTAGCCACCGCCCATCAGCCTCCTAATTGCGCTCACCATCATCACTTCACTCTGCTACCTTTTATTTTTTTGCTATGCTTATGTTGATATATATCATAGTTTTTCTTTCCTGTATTTGTATCACCTCTCGTCCACTTACATCTTCTCCTACTTACTTCTCATCCACCATTCCCTACTTACTTCTCTTCCCCTCTTACTACTAGCCTTTTAGCAGTTCACGCACAATTTATTTGTAGGTGCGCCACTGATTTCAGGGCATGCCTACGATCGGCTACAAATTCTCATGGCTATCCTTGTCTCCCAAACATATGATTAGTTGTGTTTAAACTGTTTGTTTACACGAGGCTAATCACCGTTAGGGATCCTGACAACATAGCCTGTCTTGATGCGGCACCACATCTGTTTTCTTTGCCACACCATTCCTCTTGAGCATCCGAGCTTAAGGGTGACCTTCCGTCATAGGGCCAGTCTGCTCTGTCAGCTGTCCTCGCTATGATGACACTTGTCTCACTCAATTGATTACAAACTTGCCCGTTGCACAAGAATCCATGTCGCTTCCTTTCTTCACGACTCTCATGTTTTGGGTAAGTTTTCCTGATGTTCCTGTCACTTCCTTTCTTCATGGCTCTCATGTTGTGTAGCTTTCTAGTTTTTGCGCTCACCCTCCCAACCTCACCCGTGGTAGCTTTCCTCGTGCTCTGTTTCCTTTTTTCCCACAAGGGTTTTTGGTCAGAGCAGAGGTTTTGATGCACCCACTGTTCCTCCCTTTTTTTATTTTGCTTTTACATAGATTGTTCTTTACTTTTACATGTAACGGCAGTTCATGCACAATTTATTTGTAGGTGCGCCACTGATTTCAGGGCGTGCCTATGATCAGCTACAAATTCTCATGGCTATCCTTGTCTCCCAAACATATGATTAGAGTCCACCACAACGTCTGGTGCGGTTACCCCCGTGACGCACCCATCGAGTCACAAAGTGACGAAACATCATGATAATCAACAAGATCACGATCAACACAACGCGTGTTTCAACAACATCTGGTGTATCTATGGGCCTGTACCTTCCTCATTTATCACTGTACTGCCTCATGGATCAAGATGCTGATCGAAAGCGACACGAGGCGCGTAAATCACTGTCTCAAAATATCCTACAGAAAGAATGAGAGGAGGCAAGCAAAAAAGCGAAGTATAACTCTGTCAAGACGCATGCTAAATTGCCCAAGCTCTTCTCGGAGTGTGAATCTTGGTTTCACCCTCGTGAATGGCAACTAGATGTGGCGACCGTGAGTAAGCCAAATTAGCAAAAAGAGAACTGAGGAAGAAGGAGACCCTCGAACGGACAGAACGAGAACAAACAGCAGAAGATGCTCAAACGTGCCCAGGCTCACCATCTGATGATGACGCCCCAACAGAGTCGACGGATCCTAGACGGATCATCGTCATTCAACATCATTCATCAGGTGAGCAATGTTCAATTGGTATACTACTACTTACATCATGCTCATACTAAACTGTAGCCCCCTGTCCTGTCACTCCCATCCCAATCCAATGGCAATTGTCGCCATCACCAATGACTCCTTTCAATATGCTGCGTCCACCTAATTTCTCGCTGACTAATATCTCGCCATTGGCATTTCATCCCTATCCTCCCAGCTTGCCGAGTCCATCCCTACACATGATGCATAGCTTATGAAATACAATTACTATTTCTACTGCTGCTTTACAGCCATACATTCTCCATCTCCCCAGCTGACCGCATCCAAGAAAATAGTCAATCATTGGAATCAGTGTCCAAATATTCTGCAGCGCAAGCCTCAGCGTCTGTAAAGATATTGGCCCAGCTGTAGTTTTTTCAGATGTCGCCAGGGGTGCAAGATAAGATCAGATAAGCATGTCACAGTGACATTGTGACTCAATGGGTGTGTCACAGGGGTAAATGCACCAGACATTGAGGTGGGAGTTCTGCACACATTTTTCACTCTCTGACAGAACTCCAATACACCTCAACGGATGGAGACGAGACTAGCGCTTTGCATATAAATAACTGAACACCACAATTTTTTGTTTTTGTTTGTCCGACCAAATAGTGTGACCTGATAACTGTTATCATCATGCTAGATTGTCAAATGCACACTAGATCAACTGGCTGTAAGGGACTCATAAAGGACTTCTGGTATGTAATATTGTAGTATGATGTATCAACAATAATTTGTGATGGTTGGCATGCCAACTGTTTGCCACAGCCCATCTCGAGGCTCGGTGCATGTGCGCATCAAAGTGCACGTGCCATGTGCATGCGGACTACTTAGATGACATCAACAAGTCTATAGTGTATCAATATTTTAGTTAAGCTGACATATACAGATAAAATAGTGGTAATTATAAGTACACTAGAATCACTCACGCAAGTGCAATCTTCACTGGTCTGAGGTATTCAACAGTTAACAAAACTACAACTCACCTACATCATGTCCTGACTCTCAAGTGTCTGAAAAAATCATATGCTAGCCAGCTCACCAATAACAGTCAATATCAACTCTAGCAACATCACTAAACTACATAAAGTTGTGGTTTGGTCACAGGGAAGAGGCCTGCCTGGTCAGGCATATCGGAGTTGATGATCTAGTCACATTGTTTGGTTCGACAAACAAAAACAAAAAATCGTAGTGTTCAGTTATTTATGCAAAGTGCAGTAGTAATTACCTCAGACTTGAGTTTGTCCTTTGGAAATGCCGGACTGGGGACACGGATGACAACATCGACAGCCTGAGTGTCATTGCACACGATGTCATAAATCTTCTGAAGGCTCAGCATATGTTATGAATCGAGTTGGACTCACATACTTTGTGAAACCCACCTTGAGCAATCCTCACAAGTTGACACGGTGTCTGGAAATACTCTGTCACCGCTGCGGTCAACAGGGACAGACTGAACGAATCGCTTTCTCCTTCGCCGCCATATGAGAATGTTGAATCGGTATCATTGTTTTCCATAGCATTGGCTTATGTGGCGATCCAAAGGTGAAGAGCAGGAGGGCTCGATGATACTGATAGGTGTGGAGTCCATGTGATTCCGATCTAGAATGACCACAATGACCTTCCTTTCACCAATTTAGGGTTCAGTTAAAAATGCAATAATATTTAACAGAGAATTATTAACTGATTTCTAACTGTGTCCTCCAGGAGGTCATGTTAAAATTGTTAAAAACTATGTGATGAAATATATTGGCTGATCACTAGGAATGATATATGGTGACTTCTGGTGACCTCACTGTGCCCTGTTCAGGCTTTTCCCCTCATTCCGAGAGATGTCAGTGTCAACCGGGGACAGCATTTCAACTCGGCAATCTAAACTTCTTGGAACCTCTTCGGATACTACACATCATTCTCAGGCCATTGACAACGATGACAGCCAGTCTGATGAGGAATCTGATTCTGATGTTTCCTGTTCTGGCATCGACAATGGGGATGACAAATTCAATATTGATGAAGACATTGACCAAACATTGACTTGAGCTCTCCTATGCTCATCGGAATGCTGAACACTCATTCAGGGGTAATAGAATTGATATTCCATCAACCATGCAGCCAGAGAATCAAGGTACACTAGGTGTTGGGTGTGAGGCTAAGCCTGCCATTAACTAGGACAGTTTTTAACATCAACATTTATTTTTAACCTATTTAACAGGTTATTAACTACTGTGTTTGTAACCTAGGTTAAAAATCCACCCTCAGAGGCTGTAGTTAATAACTAGTTTCTAACTCAGCAAATAATTTTTAACCGAGCCCTACACCAATTGTATACAGCAATTTGAGCAAGTTCCCTTGTGCGACGTGAACTGATCACCATGACACATGAGGCATTGGCTTATCCAATTGATGGATTTAGCATGAATAAACAGTAAACAAACCAAGGGAATGACTACCTAAAATTGTGTCAAACAAATACTGAACAAAGTCTAAATTTGTTTTACAGTTTGGTATTTCCATTATCCTGTGCTCTGATTGAGAATAAAATCAAAAAATATCCACTGGTAGCATAGTGAGGGTATCATGAATAAATTTAAATTTAATTCCTTGAGGAAACAGGGGATAAACTGGAAAGCAAATTTAATAAATGATCACTGGATATATGTAGTGTCTGTTCTGATAATTTTATGTGAAATAAAACTGAATGATATTCAAGTTTTATTCTGGGATACCTTTTCCAATATGGTCACAGAATAAACAGTGATTAAAAAATGACTATATTTAGAACTTTCCTAAAAAGGATATTTTTTATCTAATCTCATCTGAACAAGTGTCATGTGTTGACATGAGTCTGCATCCTGTAAGTACTTTTCATGGACAAAATGTAACATCATTCTATATATAACCATGAATGATTGCCTCTTCTTGGCCTGTTCAATACCCAGGGTCAACACTACTAGTGTAGCAACCCTGATCTACAAGAGCAGATAACATTTAAATTGATGGCACCATTAAGATTGGATAAAAAATATCTTTTTAAGGGAAGTTCCAAATATAGGCATGATCACTATTTGTTCTGTGAACATATTGGAGTGGTATCCCAGAACAAAATTCAAATACCATCCAAATTTATTTGAGAGAAACTTTCCAGAACAAACACTACATATATGTAGTGATTATTTTTTAAATTTTGTCTCCAATGTATCACCTGTTTCCTCAAGGATTTAAATTTAAATTCATCCATGATACTCCTCACTATGCCACTAGGGATTTTTTATATTTTATTCTCAATAAAAGCACAGGATAAAGGGAATGG
Source organism: Tricholoma sp. MG99 (assembly GCA_003521275.1). Classification (NCBI taxonomy): domain Eukaryota; kingdom Fungi; phylum Basidiomycota; class Agaricomycetes; order Agaricales; family Tricholomataceae; genus Tricholoma; species Tricholoma sp. MG99. The sequence goes on along the minus strand of QOVE01007864.1, from coordinate 17,835 downwards.
TAAATTGTAAAACAAAATTTGACTTTGTTCAGCATTTGTTTGACAAATTTTAGGTAGTCATTCTCTTAGTTTGTTTACTGTTTATTCATGCTAAATTCATCAATTGGATAAGCCAATGCCCCATGTGATGAGCAAATATAACAAATGTGTCACCCCCGGGCCTCACAGGCTCAACCTAACCCACGAAGATTCTCTTCTGATATCGCTTCATGTATGTCATAATCTGTGTATGTGCTTCTGACGCAGTCTCTTCGTCTCGTTTGACCTCTTTCAAACATTGTCTTGAAACAATCTCGGAACGCAGCGGCACTACTGTTAATTTCTAACTTCCTGCCCTTATCCTACGATGACTGTAGCCTGTAACCTTGGTGTCTGATGGCCTTATCTATCCCGGATCTCAGCGCCTATATGATGGTCAATGCACGATAGGATTAAACACTCACTGGTACACGGGGGAGCTTGTTCAAACTTCCTCACTCATCACCATAGCATTAGCAGCCCAGCAACCTTAAGCGAAAGCCTACCCACTATTCTGTACCACTGTACTCCTATATACTACTCGACATCGACTCGAGGTGATATCAATTCGAACTTCGCCTGTAGGCTATAGTGCTCATTGCTTCATAGCTCTTCGTCCTCTATCTCTGATTACTTCAAGTTTCGACTCAGAAATTGACACACGCTAGGCATGGATCCCATCAAATCATTCGATGATTATCACTAGCAGACATTATCCTTGTTGGCTGTGAACCAGGGAGACGAACAGACTGTAAGGGTGTTGTTAGAGCGAGATGACGTCGACGCAGATTCCAAGGACAAAGATGGTCGGACACTGCTCTCATTTTCTGCAGAGAAAGGGAATGGCTTTCTTGTGGAGCTACTACTACAACGGAAGAATGTCGACGCAGATTCCAAGGACAAAGATGGTCGGACATCGCTCTCATTTGCTGCAGAGGGAGGGAAACAGTCGGTTGTGGAGATGCTAGTACAGCGGGAGGATGTCGACGCAGATTCCAAGGACAAAGATGGTCGGACACTGCTCTCATTTGCTGCAGAGGAAGGGAATGCCTTCCTTGCGGAGCTACTACTACAGCGGAAGGATGTCGACGCAGATTCCAAGGACAAAGATGGTTGGACACCGCTCTCATTTGCTGCAGAGAAAGGGGATAGCCGGGTTATTGGGAAACTACTACAGCAGAAGGATGTCGACGCAGATTTAAAGGACAGGTCGGACACCGCTCTCATTTGCTGCAGAGACAGGGAATCAGACAGTTGTGGAGATGCTAGTACCGCGGAAGGATGTCGACGCAGATTCCAAGGACAAAGATGGTTGGACACCGCTCTCATTGGCTGCAGAGAAAGGGAATTATGTCATTGTAAGGATGCTAATAGGGCTAGACGATATCGATGCAGATTCCAAGGATAAAGATGGTCGAACGCCACTCTCATTTGCTGCAGAGAAAGGGGATCAGTCGGTTGTGGGGATGCTACTACAGCGGGAGGATGTTAATGCAGATTCCAAGGACAAAGATAGTTGGACACCGCTCTCGTTTACTAGGGAGAACAACCATGACACCATTGAGAGGATGATACTGGACCGGATCAGCAATGCTGCCGAATTCGAGGGAAAATATCAGACTGTTGTCGGGCCGCTCCTCGGTTCTGTGCCCAACAACCTTCTGGACCAACCGCACCCCGCGGGTGAAGTCTTCATTCTTGGTGCTGTAGGCGCACTAGACCATGCAAAGAAGCATGCACATGCTATCAATCTGCTCCTCACCCAATACGATCTTCATGAAGGTGACTACGCCATACAAGTCGGATTGAATCCACAGTTATTTTCTACAGAAGTCGGTCATATAGAAGAAATCGCCATCCTGTCATATGTTGTACCGGAACCAGATGCCCTACAGAATCTATTACAGGGACTTGGAACGATCCTGTCGCCGTATTCTGAGATTTTTTGCTCAAGCACCGAAACTTATCACATCCCTACGCATATGGAAAACAGTGAGAGATGGGATGTTGACTCATTTGTTCTAGCCCATACGAAATGAGGCCCACTGTTTTCCCGCGCATGCCCAAGCAGCAACATAATCTCTAAGCAGCTCCTAGAACTAGTGGAGGTTGATCACGAGGAGAATATGGACTCTGATATCACTAGCTCGGGACGCAGTGGTGGCAACAGGCGAGGCGTGACTGGTCGCAGGGATCTTGGGCCATCCCGCAATGGCAAAGGCAGAGAGGAGGCAAACGACGGGGATGAGAACGATAATGAAGCACACAGTGGAGATGATGATGGCGGTGACGATGGGGATCCCAGTTCAAACTCTTCAGATGTCAAGCTACCCATTGCGCATTTCGATGTCACTACAGAGCTTCAAAAGGTCCGATCCGAGGATATCTTCCAATCATTCAAGATTACTGGTACCATATCCTCCGCTGTCAAGGTATGCAGCCTTTTCCACTTAATCATAGTTGTTGTCGTATGAAAATATTTGGCAGACTTCCACCTTCCAAGATCACCATCTAGAGTTCAAAAATTTGCTGTTTCAAGGTCATTCACATCTCGAGTCAATCGAGCAAAAATACACCCAGTCTTATGCTCGCATTGCTATTGATACCGGATACCCCATCACTAACATAGATGTTATACATCTACACAAGACTTCTGCTTCGGCAAAGCAGGCCACCATGACCATGACCAGGGAAACAAGTGGGACCGGAGCACTTACTCTCATCGGCGGTGCTTCTGACGCTTTCATCCCTACAAGCGTGCACAAGGCACTCGTAGGTACAATGCAGGCCGCGTTGTCACCGTCGATGACAAAGAAAGACACCGAGGCCATAGCAAAGACACGAATACTATCCAGGATCAGACAATTCCAACATAGAGGGGTTACATCGTGGGGGCTCCAAGTTGATGATGAATATGATAGTGAGCACGGGATCGAGCTTCTTGATACTAACCTTCCTAGCGTGGACTTCGAGTACCGTGGCGAACTGCACCCAAACTTACCCGAGTACATTGAGGTTGAGGTTGCAGCATATTGGTCCACACCAAGATCTTCAAGTTTCGCATGGTTCAGACCAAAGGAGGTTCCACTATACTCCAATCTCTGTCAAGTTGTCGTCATGAGGATCCCACGAAATCTCAAGAAGTCAAAGGTATCGTCGACTCTAGACAGTCGTTTCATGTTGGTACAAGTGAGCCTCGAATCCATTCACTGGAAGGGGAAACCTTCCACATGAAAAGGCAGAATCTCATATGTGTTGAACAAGGTATGTCTTTAAACCTGCATCTGCTAATAAAGATGTCCAATATTCGAAGAGAGCCATTACGGAGAGAAAGCCAGCTCACGTTACCCAGCCTTCGGCCTCCTGGCACATGTATGTGTCCCCATTCAAACTCAAGCAGGAGTTCTAACCTCTACCAGCGATCGAGGACTCATGGGAGACAATCGATGCCCCCGCGATTACAGCTTCGAAGCAGCAGCCTCAACAATTTGAAGTCGAGGCTGAGTCTTACCCTTTGACCGAGCGTCTGGGTCAAGCGTGCCAGTGGTTAGGGCGGGGGAAGAATCTGGTAGTAAAATGATACACAAACTGTTTGGAGCGATGTGTGTGTAGGGAGCGAAACAAATGCATCCGAGGAAAACCTTCCAATGCCCGTCAGTGTATTTGTGTGAGAGCATAGTAAAGGAATTACTGACCCATAAATAACAGTGACTGCGATCAGCGACCCTTCAGTTCGTGCAAACGGCCAAGCATACGTAGGGATGCCAGCTGCAGCCGTGAACGGAATCATGGCATTCATGGGTCCTGCGGAGTAAAACTTCAGATTTGTAAAGTCTTAGAGATGTAAAGCGTACTCAAGCGATCCGAACCTGCAGCATACCGTCCAAACATGGAGCTCGCATTCGCGATCACAACAAGATAGAAGGAGAGAACACCAGTATTGGGTAGCAAGGAAGCACCGACGTTCACGTAGGTCAATACTGTTGAGGCACGAATCGGTATGAAATCTCGCGAAGGCATTCCAATAAACAGACACTGACGATCGACATAACCCCCAATAGACTTTACCATCACACAAGACTCCCAATTCGTCTTCAGCATAGTGCTCTGCCTCGTAGGGATGGCTGGACTTGCCGTACTTACGTGAAATCATTGATATGGGCGGCTTGAGTAAAACAGCCTTCCAATAGGTCATGGATAATAGCCGCAAGTGGATGGAAAATGTTAGCTAGGCTAGTACTGTTGCCTCACTGCCCTCACTGCGTCTATATCTCCTAGGGTCGTCAGAAAGTTTGGAAACATGCAGTGTGAGCTGCAGGTAAAGATAAGACGATGACCAGTTTGAGAATGCGACTGGATTACTATCAAAGATGATACCCTAGGGCCTAGACTAACATACAGGCAGCTTGCCACATGCCAGCATGGGGGTGGGTTGGGTATGCAGTTCCTCTTCGATCAAAAGTGCGCCGTTGGTCCCTGGCTCCAAGAACGAGAAAAAATTATGTGATAAGCAGTGTTTATGGTGGTGGCCTCTTTGAGGCTGCGGACGACGTCGAGGTGGCGAAACGAGGGCCAGTCATCAACTTTGGCGTGGGCAAGCTCCAAAGGTTGAATCCCTGTCCGAGATATGTGATGGACTGGTGCCCATGACGCGATCCCGGAAAACTGACGCTCGAACCAGTGGAAAGCAAGAGTGCAGTGGCGCTTCTTCGTCGGCGATCTCCACCTCCTGTGCACCATCTTCTGATATAGTGCTCGGCGGAAGCGAGCCTGGACGCTGAAAGAAGACCGACAGATTGCGAGAGTGTATTTTCGAATGTCGGCGGTTGTGTTTCGCGGATGGTGAAGCGCTTCTGGCGCTGAATGAGAAGTAGGCATGGGGGCCTGGTCGAATTGAGTGGAGAGATCGAGTCCATGAAGAAAGTGGAGAGGCGAGAAGAGAGAGAAGGGCGTCGATATTGACCGCGTACACGAATGTCCATTCATCTGTGGCAGCATTGGAGCCGCAAATGCTGAATGCCACTGCCAGCCGCCATTTAGTGTTAAGTGCTTATCCCCTGAAAAGCAGACGGACTAATATGCGCTGGTGTCCTCACATCTCCATAGATATGCTGATGTTGATTTTCCTGACGTACTCGTCGATTTAGCATCACGAAAGTCACAGAATTAGTAATACATTGGAAGTCCTTATCGACCATGTACTGGTAGTAATCACTGCAAAAGTGTACATTTACAAGTTTCGTCAAACCAGAGTTATACTCTCATATTGCGACTTGTCGATGAGAGATATAGCCCGGTCCTTCATCCGATTTTCGTTGAGCCATATGGTTCCCATTCGACGATATGCCTCGGCTCCATTCTGGTCTCCTCTGTTAGCTCTTGTAACAAGAAGGCAAAGGTAATTTAGACTGTCCGTGCCGTCCTGGCTAAGTGCTGAGTCTCGCCCAAGGGCCAGTGCATATATCTCCATGGTCTGGAGTTGTGAGGACTCGAAATTATAGTCCAAGTGGGTTTGACGTTGGACCGAAATAATCTCTTGATTTGAGTCGTCGTAATGCGCCCGATTATAAACTCCATCATCTGCCCATATGGGGACCCCATCAGGAAAATAAACACCTTCTCTTCCTTGCGTGGATATTCCGAGAAATCGGAGAGGAACCTTTGGAGGAGCTATTATGAAGAGATCGGCGCGGATAATTCGGCCGTAAAGAGCCTCATTACCGGGATGGTAGTACTCGTCGGCGGGGTCGGGTTGGATGGCACAGTTATCAAAGGTGGCATATTGTTTAGCGGCATAGATCCGCCCATCGGGATTACGGGACTGGATCTTCAAGTCCGTACAAGCCCAGGACCAAGATGGTGCTTTGTAAAATTCAGGAGTGGGCGGCCAATCACTAAGCCATACCGATTCAACTAGGGGGTTTACAACGGGGTCAATGCACCAGAATAACTGGTCGATGATCTTCTTCTGCCACAATCCTGCATAGTACTGATCGCTCTGTAAAAGCTGTCCGAATTTCTTCGCCAGTCCTGAGATAGCTACGAATTTGTCTCGGATTGGATAGGTTATGTCGCGAGCCGCATATAGATCGACTAGGACATCCCATCTGGATTGAATACCCGGCCTTATTTCGGTGAAAAGGGGGACGGGTTTTGTCTTTGGATTGGTGCTCAAGTAACGACCATTTATGAGGAGTCCGTCCTCGCTTAGGAAGTGTTGGTTGCATTCGTAGTACATCTGATAGCTGGAGTAGATGATATTGCGTGTGCTCAGAACTCGTTCTTGGAGCACCCATGCACGGGAGGCGATTGGATCGTCCTCGAATGAAAAATGTTTTGTCTGCCTATTCTCTTTGGCGGGGTCGAGTGCCGTAACAAAGGCGGTACCCTGATGATAGCCGTTTATAGACGAATAATCAAAACTAGTGGTGTTTGGAAGGATCCGGGTGTGGAAGGTTCCCCAGATGGCATCGAATGATGCGGATGCAGTAATTGTGAGGTAGGAATTACCATAGTACTCCAACATTTTCCCGGCTTCCCGGTGAAAGTCCTTGGCATCATGTTGGATGATACAGTAGGCGTCAACCCATAAGTATTGAATGCCCATGAATCGCGTAATTTCGATTGCGTCGGCGATTGTCTTGGGAATGGGATCTTTGATATCGATTTTTTTATTAATATAGGCATACCGATTGAGGTTGGTCATCTGGTAAGAAGTATCCACAATCCCCCATGTATAGCTGAGAGCCACATACTTGCCTCGCTGGCCTTGTGCAGCCTCATGAAGTTTCACAGGACTGGTGGGCCCTGGACCAAGATCAAGCACGCGGAATGGTAGAAGAGAATCCTGACCCTTCGGGGGCCCGCATAGGGCGTGATTTTTGAAACAGGTATCAACCCAATTCTTAGCGATATGTAGTGTTGTTGGGTCTCCGGAGTCCTCATTGACCAAACGTCCTCTGAAGATGTGACTGAGCGGATCAGGGGTGGTTTTCCCGACTGGAACAACTTGAACAAGTGTTAGACAGCGTCCAAAAATTACTATTATTAAAAAAAAATACATACAAATGTCGGCGCAACAACTAAAAGCACCGACACGCCATATTACTCCTGGGCGATCGCCTTGGGTCCAAACAAGGAAGCCTTGTTGATTATTATCACGACTCGTTATAAAGAAGTTATATTCATCAGGGTCAGGATGCGGGGCGCCATTGGCGACTCTGAGGAACTCATCATGGATTAGACGACACAGGTCGCAGGTTCGAGCTGAACTCGCCAAATCGGACAGGAGTTGCCAATGTGGATATCCATACGGTGGGAGACCGTAGCGCTCGTCTGAGTTTGAATCGCTACTTTCGATCCAGAAAAGAGAAGACCATTTTAAGTCGTACGGTTGTCCTGTAATGTTCCTGTACGGAGGAGGCAGAGGTGGGGGATTTTCGAGGGGTATATACCTGCAAAAAGAGCAGCGTCTCGTAATAATAGGCTTAGGTCCCATATCTGGTTGCAAGTGAAGACGGCTTCAGAGGTGCGAGTGGTGACCTCTGCTCTGGCGAGGAACACCATCTTATATCTCCCAGGAGCGGCTTTGGCAGATTCACTGACAAACTCCAGCGGAGAAACTGTCATCGGAGAACGTGATGAATGCAAGGCTGGACACGGGTGCAGCCCCGTGCGGATCCAAACTGCAGGTCTATACCCATGGGAATATGCATATCAATGATGTTCAGCTCTGTGTGCTCATGTCCAAAGAAAGCCAGACAAACCACCATATACTGCTCGACGATCGCCAACAGAGGCTCGATTTTCTTTCCGCCATTAGTAGTTTGCACCACAATGACCAAGGACTCAACGATCGCTCGGGTCCAAGTGCAATTCCTGTACGATTGTTAATTTTGCCATGAATCCAATTTTATTACCTCGTTTGCTGAGCATTCTAGTTCAAAAAGCAATTTAAAACCTCTTTCGTTGTAAACTAATCTACGACTAGTCAAGTGGTTCGAGCGGTGGCATTTCCTTCCCATCATCATCCGGCATCAGCTAGACTGGTGACCTTGTCTGTCGTACGAACATAGTAGGCAAGCAACTGTCGTAGACAGACTGGCCCTCGTTTCGCCACATCGACGCCGTCCGCGGCCTCAACGAGACCACCACCACCATAAACACTGCTTATTACACAACTTTTTCTCGTTCTTGGAGCCAGGGACCAACGGCGCACTTTTGAGCGAAGAGGAACTGCATACCCAACCCACCCCCATGCCCGTCTCACCATGGGGCCCGATCTCCGCAATCCCGCCCGACTCGTCTGCTCCTTCGACAAGCGGTTTCGACCACCTACCCCAAGTTCCCAAGAACGGCCATGCAGAGGGGCGACACATGTCGAACCCGCGACCATCTTTCCAGCAGCCCTGGCTGGATCAATCATCCGGGGCCCAATTCGTGCTCGGCGCTTGGCTTTGGGTGGCTGGCCCGGGGCAACAGATTGGGTCGTTGGCGTGTACGGGGCTTGGGTACTAGGTGGTCTTTGACTCATTGGCGCGTCGGGCCCTGCGACTAGGCTAGCTAATGAGAAAAGAAAGATCGGGAGGCCGTACGGGTGTGTTTTATGGATGGTTTTATTGCTCAAGTAATTGTGCTGAAGGTGTAATTTCTTTAGGAATGGTTTGGGAATGGCTGTTTTGAGACCGTGCTGATGGTTGCTCAAGCGATCTATCTGTTGTTTTCGCCTGTGTATGCGTGCAAAGAGACAGTAGACGATTTTCTGTTGAGTGCAGACGGTAGAGAGGGGCACCAACACCACCATGAAGACGAGGAGGTGGGCTTGGGGTGCGTTTCAATCTTTCAATCTTCCATTTTATGCTCTCATTAACTGTCCGAACCTATAGCATCGAACTTCCTATCTTTATGACTTACTTTGCCAACGCTCAAGTCACTGGAGCCCGTATGATCTCACCAAGTTCCCTCCTTTGTTTTATATGGTCGCCGTCGCCGTCGCGACATATCCACGACCCATCACCAGCATCGCCACTCTCTGTCATATACTATCAAATCTATTCATTTCAAGTCCGCTCTTTTTTCTGTGCATCCGTCCTCTTCGTAGGTTTAGTTCTAGTACCTGCGTGTGTCCTCTTCTTCTCAACTTTAAAATTTACAGTTCCAACAAACCCCTCTTATGGCCCGCAACACCGAATGGCTGACCTGGTGATACCCTCTATCGCCGCGGTGAGCTCGCCCAAACCGGAATGAGGAACTCACGAAAGTGCGACAGCAAAGTACAGCACTGATTGACGCACTGATTGACGCACTTTTGGTGGCGCACGCTCGCACGTCGACCGGGTCACCGCTCCCTCTAAGAGATGACACCGAAGGCCCTTGATAAGGTTCTTCTCCCTCTCCCTCATTCGATGGCTGGTTATGAGTTTATCTCGCACGAAGACGCACTGTGGGCATACTACTATTAACCTGGTTTTGGAACTTGAATCCCTCATCGGACTTTTTACTGGGTGTCATGGGGTGGGTTGATTTGGACGCTCGGTTGGTTGCCTTGTGGTCTCCCGTGCATATATGGATGGACTCGTAAATTCGTAGACCCCATGATGGATTATCAGTAAGAAGGCACCTAAACCCGTCAGGATAGCCAGAACTAATCGGTGATTGATAGGCCCATCTACAATTTCTTCCTGGAGGGGTTGTATTATGGGAGGTCGACCACCTGATACAAGTCAAAGTTTTTATCCCTTTTTCAGCAAGTTCCCAAGTACATGTCAGGCCAGTGATCTGACTGCGGAAATTGAGTGTCTAATGCATATCGCCTTTTCTGATAAGCCCTGCTACTTAAATTAGCCGAATGTCCTTTGTGTTTTGTATATCTACTTGATTCTGGGATTGGGACGTGTGAACAAGACAAGCAACATGCCTCCTCCTGGATCATACGTTATATTCAACCCAGCCGCGTCAACCTTTATCGGTCTTGCAGATGATGCCATGACACTGGTAGGTTATAGTACAATCGTGCAAATGGTAAGGCTTAAATTTCATTTCCAAAGCTGTAGCGAACTTACAGTATGTTCTCATATATGCAGTGGGAGGTTGGCTCAGACAACCGGATTGCCATAGCCCTAAAGAGCGGTCAAACCAGATATATTACCATGGAAGCTGACAGACCAGGTGCAGATGTTATCGCCAATCAATCAGGTCGGGCTTGGTATTATGCCCCGATTGGTGAGGATATGTGGAAGTATGTGCGCCTGATCCATGAGCGAGTCCAGGTAACTTACTCAATTTTTCGTAGCATCACCTACTCCATTGACTATCCGACATGGTGTATTACAGCTACCAGCCTCGGTAGAACGCCTCAGAATGCGAAGGCACGGCATAATTCATTGCATTGCTCACTGGAAGACTCACAATCATCAAACAGGTCACCTATGAAAATATTGTGTCCCCAGGTGCCACTGCCAGTTGGCGGTTCATCTCATTCACAGATTTGCAACGGCTGGTCTTCGACCCTGTGGAATTATTTTCCATCTCGTCCCAGACGATAACGCTACAGAAAATTGTAATAGATATGCTAGCCGCCTTTAAAAATGATCTTAAGGTGGAAAACCCCCCTTCCATGATGCAAGTTGATCGTCTCCATCGCATCCTGTAGTATATACTACTTACCTCTTCTGTTTTAGACCCACATACGTCACCCGTATTCCCAGTGGAAGTGAGGAAGGTTCATTCCTAGCGTTGACTATGGCAAATAAATTGTGAGCTTCTGGTCCAAGAAATGATGAAGAGGGCATTAATTTGGTGTGTGCGAAGGACTGTGTCCTATTTCAAATTAAAGAATCGAAAGGCGACAAGGCACGACGCGAACTTCGATCTTTCATCCGAACTACTTGGTGGGCCAGCCAATGAGCTCTTTGGTTCGCGTTCCCTGTTCCTGCCATATTCCCCCTAATTCTATAACTCAGCGCATATCGCACAACGTGTCAAAGAGGCTGTCGTTGGGGAGTGGCACCTCTCTTCAACCCAGGAGCAACCTCTACTCATGGGGATGGCATTTGCCTTCCCTGTTACGAAGACGAGCCTACATTCAGCAAAGCTTTTGCGATGGACCAAAGAGATCACAGATACTAGTAAAGTTTCTTCTGGTGGAACTGTAGGAAAGGACGTCGTCGAGCTTCTCCAAGTTGCCTTAAAAAAGATAGATGGGCTTCACATTAAGTGCAATGCGCTTATAAACGATGTGGGTGAACTATAAATGATAGCGCTCGAAGAGGGAGTTTAATGACGAAATTACTTACCAGGCCACGGCGACACTTCTGGCACAGGCATACGAATCCAGGGGATGCGAGATAGGCAAGTGATCATAGTGGATTGCATTTCACTGTCTAATATTATGCAGGTGCAATATTTGACAGCGGGACCAACGGCGCATACGTTGAAGCGGCGGAGAATGTCGAGTCTTTGAGATCGAACAATATAGGTGGCCAGATGGTGCTCAACACTGAATGGGGCAGCTTTGGAAATACCGCGGTGTGTACGCTCCAGAAATCTGGCACACTGTAACCGAGAGTCAGTGATCTGATTACAACAGAACCTCCACCGAACACAATTTGACTACCGAATCGATCGCGAGTCTGCCCATCCAGGGAAACAAATATTCGAAAAGCTTGTTTCTTCTACATCTGTTGGCGAGCTTGTCCGACTTGTCCTCCTCCACCACATCGACACTGCAATCCTACCGCTTACTCGAAACAGACCACTTTTTAACCGTATCTCCAGCAAAAAGCTCAACACCAAAGGCGGGATTGACCTTGAACTGGTCTGGGATATTGATGATGCAGATGACAATAGTGTCGTTCAGCAACTGCTAGTGGACAGGCTTGGCCTTTTGCCGAATAATGTCACGGAAGAAGACGGAAATACGGTGAAAGAAATATGTAGAGCGATCTTGCGCCGCGCTGGGCGCCTAGGTGCATGCGCAATTGCCTCCATCCTGATTTTGATGGGTCGTGCGCAGGTTGGTGGAGGAATTGAGAAGGGTGGAAGGGTTGGCATTAATGGAAAGTCAGTGAATACCTTTTAAGTTAAGGACTACGGCCTGATGCCTGGATAGCCTAACCAGTGCAGCCTTCCGACGTGATATGGAAGAGGCCTTGGGCGAGATCATTGGTGCAAACGCAGCAAGAAAGGTTTTGATTGCCCGGGTAAATGAGGACCGGACTGACCTCGGAGGTGCGTGGTCCCGGGTTCATTCGACGCGAGGGCTTGCCGGGCTAATACACGTGTCGTTCTCTAGCTGCTGTGTGCGCTTGCCTGGCGAGTGCGTCAGGATGATGGATGGAGGCTTGTGTACATATTATTTGACTATTGTACCGATGTCCACTTTGAGAATGCAACTGAATTATCAAAGACGATACTCTAGACTAACAGACGGGCAGCTCGCCACATGTCATCGTCTTAATTGCGATATGGATCCAGGACGGGAGGCATTCATGAAATAGCGTACTGTTAAGTTTGATGACGTTGGAACATGGAGAGGATGCTAATGATATAAATAATACCCTTCAAATACATTGATCGAGTAATGTTATACTTTATATCTCCTGCCAGTAGTGATGAAGAATGTCTGCAGGATATAAACTTGCAGACTGTACTATAGATTAGCAGGGGAGGGAAGATGTTGAGGGGAAATACTGACACGGCCATGCTAATGATACCCAAACTCTCCATGACCGCATACCAGAATATGCGACTAGATGAGAAGAAAGGGTCAAGGCCAATAGAAATGGATAAACTACCACGACTCACTTTTGCGTGGACTTGACTATGTCAAATCCCCGATTCTCGGCCGTGTGGAAGCTAAAGTATGAAGGTTGGTTAAACGTATACACACCCGAAAACGAGGAAAACGTGCTGTTTTTGCATCCGTTTAATATTCATCAACATGTTGCTAAGACGGAATACGCTCTCTTCCAAGGCGCTAGTCTGTTCTGAGATCTGACCAGCCTTGGCTGGAGCCTCGTATCGAGGGTCGCTCTCGACCATGATGTCGAAGTCAACGAGCTTCTCCGTGAGAGTGGACATATCATTTTCAAAGCAGAAGGCGTATTCACCGACTGTGTTTGCAGTGAGGACGTAGTCACCTTGACGCTCGCGATGGCCGTCTAGGAGGACTTTGCTGTTGGGGTCTTGGATGTCAAAGTCGATATCAAAAGAGCCTCCTGATTGCACCTGGTATACAGGTAAAGAAATGTACTTGATGAAGAAAAACAAAGCGCACAGCAAAGTAGAACTGAAACGGAATGAGAACTGTATAGAAAAGGTTCGAGAGACACTTACGCCTATTTTCTCGCCAACCTTGTCAATGTCTGCATAAAAGCATAAACGTTCGTTTGCACCAAGAGCAGTTGTCAGAGCAGCAGCATTAACAGAAAGAGCAAGAGAGAACAGAAAGAAAAGAGAGAATATCATGGACGTTGGATGGAGGAACACTGTCGGTGGCTGTGTCATTGCACCTCCATGTCGCGAGCGTCGATGTCGCTGGAAGACTTGCTCAACGACTCTCCCGTTCCGCTCAACAGTTCGCTCGGTGCTCTCGACTACGACAACGATTATCACGACTGTTATCTTGCTGACGATCCTTCGACGCCTTTCAATCAACGTTTTCCTTTTTCACCTGCATGGATCTCACCTGTTTCTTGCGCAATTTCGCCTGTTGTCCGCTCCTCTACGTCGTTTCTGGAACGTCTTGTAGCTGCTTCGCCTGAACGACCGAATGCTTCATTGTGCTTTACTTTGTCTCCTCTGACGCCTTTAACTAATCCTTGCCGAAAACGTAAATTCGAACAAGACTCACCGACGCCTTTGCCTCGTCCGAAAAAACTTTCTTACTCGTGTCCATCGACATCCGCGACAGATTCTATGCCTGTTTTCTCAACTCGTGTGTTTCGAAACGCGGGATCGCTCGTTATATCGCCGTCTTTTCCTCTTTTCTACAGATGTTTTCCAGCAAGCTCTTTCTACCAGCCTCCGTCCTTGGAGTATATCTCCACCTCTCCACCTTGTATCTCATATATTCATTTTAAATAGATCTCCTTGCACCCTATTCAAAGCACAACACCCAGGCGGCAACTATAATCCACCGCGCTCACCCCTTGACCTCTATACCCCACGCTTTGTCAAAGGAAAAGGCGCTTGTAAGGTCGGTTTGTGTCCAATTTGCATCGAGGAACCCAAGCGAGGTGGCGAAGGCAAGAAGATCTGGCTCGCTATGAAATTTTCGGCTTTCAAGTAGTAAGCTTCTGTCGTGTACCTTCTCTTCTGGCTTCGCTAATGTAAATGTAGGGTGTATCTTTTTTGTTCTGCGTAATATTTACTCTCAACGCCTCCAAGCTACCACATGCAATACGCGCACGGTACATGCAGCTCGTCATTCTACTGTTCACGCTACTAATCCACATACAGGCATCTCAGCATCAACAGGCCGCCCCTTCTCGCCCCCTGTCGCATTTCGACGCACCAAACGCACCAAACCAGGAAAGCTGGAGAAACCCATTATCCAAGAGGGCAAGTGTCACAAGTGCAACAAATGGATCCCGGTAGAGGGTATCAAGGACATCGAGAACAAAGTTTGTTTTTCCGTAGCTTTGCTTTTTATAATATTAACGGCACGTCAGGTGAAGGAGATTTTTTGGTGGAAACACGCTGCTATATGTCACCACAGCTCGACGCTTGACGAGGAGGAAGACGTGTATGAGAAGGACTGGGTTTATGAGCGGCTGATCATGTTGTAAGCCGCAGGAAATTGTAGAAACGTAGTGTCCAATAAAACTGTGTATATTACGTCAGCAGAGTACGCGTCGTTGCTTGCGCGTCGTTTGTGCTTTCACTTCAATCACCCATGGATCACTTTCCTATGAGCTGGGGTCGTCCCGTAAGTTCTATGCTATGAATCTGCATTCTTGGGCTCATATAAACAGCGAGATGATACGCTCGACGCATACGGTACGTATCCTATTTCGCAACGCCATCGTAATGGCCCAAAAGACGCTTTTACCACCGGAATCCAACGAACTCAGTATGTTACGACTATAATGCAGGATGTAATAAAACTCACTCTAGTGAACAGGCAGCCGATCGTGACAGGAACAAGTGTGTTGGCAATTAAGTACAAGGATGGAATCATGATGGCAGCCGACAACCTTGGTATGTTCATTGTATCTGTCATCCAGGGCATCTCGTCTAATACCAGTTATTAGCTTCCTACGGTTCCCTTGCACGTTTCAAGGATATCCAACGTCTCCATCCCGTCGGCGATCACACAGTTATCGGTGCAGGAGGCGACATGTCCGATTTCCAATACATTCAAGCCTTTCTTGATGAGCTTATGATCGACGAGTTTGCCGCACAGGACGGCCATTCGCTCGGTCCCGCCGAAATTCACGAATATCTCTCTCAAGTCATGTATGCCCGGAGGTCGAAAATGAATCCTTTATGGAATGCCCTGCTCGTCGGTGGATTCAAAGACGGGAAATCGTACGTTTTCACTCGAATTGTGTGCTTTCTTGTCCTAATGTTGAATTAGGTTTTTGGCGTTTGTTGATCTCCTGGGCACTACGTACTCTGCTGATACACTTGCAACCGGGTATGGTGCCCACATTGCCCAGCCATTACTCCGTAGTGCCGTCGATGGCAGAAAAGACGAGGTAACCGAGGAAGAAGCACTGAAGATCATGGAGCAATGCATGAAAGTGTTGTACTACCGCGACGCAAGAAGTATCAACAAAGTAAGGCATCCATCTCTGACACTTGGAACAGAAGCTAATTTATTGTAGTATCAAGTTGCTACTGTCACTGCGGCAGGCGTCTCCATATCCGAATCCCGCCACTTGGAAACGTCGTGGTCATTTGCAGAAGGTATCAGAGGTTATGGGGCGCAAACACAATGACATGTTTCGTGTATCTTGTATTGTGGGTTTGCCAAACTTAATTGACTGTTTTTCTTCGCCTCGCCTGTGGTTGCATGAACATCTTCGAGAGATCTTCCGTATATACAGACTCAAAGTTCAATGACTTTGTCAAAGCTCGCCAGTGTGCAGAAGGCCAGCTGAGCTACTCGTGGCCAAGAAGCATCCTACGAGAGAAGATGGAACTTGTATGATATAGATGCTGGTCCGAATCCCAAGTTCCGTTGCGTTCCTACGTCCCGTGAGCGTCAGTCTCCTTGCCTCCATCAGTTGATACAGGGGTGTGGATGCGTACAGACAAGCACGCACGTCCCTCCAATACCAGTATATGCGACGTGTCGCTTCTCTCAAGCAGGCACAGAGTTTTGTTATCCGTTTTCACATGTCCTAGCCCGCTCCTAACTACCGTCGTGCTAGCCACACGAGGTAACCATCAGACCGTCCTTCGAGCGACCCACATGAAATCCACGCGTAAGTATAAATACTAGGCAACTTGAGAGACGGATGCCATTGCTCGCCGACTGAGATGAGGGTTCTCCCTGGCTTCTTTTACATTGCGTGTTTCGTTCTCCTTGGATTTCGGATTGTCCGCGGAGTTCCTGTCAAGACACACGTTGCGCACCAGTCTGGACGAGCGCGCCTCTTTCGTGATTCCGCACAGATTGGTGAAAAGACGGCAGTTATCGCAGGTGGTGCCGCCGTTGGTGACTACTAAGTACAAGTTGTGCACTACGATGGTTGATGACAGTGGTTAATTGATGTAGGTTCTAGCCCATTTCAGGATCCTGACGCCACGATTCTGAGTTTATTCACAGGGGTAAAGGTGGCATTACTGTAGTTATCGATACAGCTGCTACGAGGAGGAACGAAAGCGAGGGGTTGGTGTCATCTATCCCCTCCGTCTTGATTTGGGTGACACAGTTACCTCCATTTTCGTCGAACCCTAGCCGGGTGCTGTCACTGTTACCTCCGCTCAGGAAACCCTGACGAAAGTGTAATTAGTTGGATATGGTGTTGTGTGGTATGTTTATAGTGTACAGCTTATGGAAAGAAGATGGGGTATTCATGCCTGTATGTAAAATTGTAGAAGATTGGCTGCGTGTATACATCATCGTTGATCATGAAGAGGACCTGGACATCAACACCATACACGATCGATACCGTACACGGTCGATGCAAACGTTTAGATGTCGGTCGCAAGCGGCTTTGCATTGGGTTCTTAACCTAGGACGAACGGTGCTCCAAGCGAGCCGGACTGCTCCGATGACGTAGTATGCATCGACGGCGATGAGCTGTTTTTAGGTCGTGTGAGCCTGTGACATTCAGCCGTTGGCACTTTCCCCGTATATATATTCCCACTACTTTAGTAGTGGGTTTTAGAGGACGATGATGCGCAAGATCCATGTTCGCCCGATTCTCATTCCTATCATTAGTGTATTCCCTATCTTGTACATGTCATCTACAGTATACAACTTGCGATTTCTCAGCAAAATTATATTGGGTCTCGTTTTTGTAAGCTGCCGTGTTTCGGCGTTGAGATCGGTTTCTTCCTTTTTCGACAATGGTTCACCAGATTACAAAGGCTACTGACCATCACATTGCTGATACTCATCACTATGAAGCAAGCTCGTATTCTGGGTCATTCGGTCACCACAACATTCGATGATTCATTTTCTGACTCTAAAATCTCTCGGCAATTGGCAGCTAGGCTGAAAATTCCTGACTCGAAAAATCACATCATGTTGCCTATTACAGCTTCATTCAAAACGATATGTGGGTCCTGGAAAAACACGCAGACAGCGGGTCCTAGTTTTTGATAGATTTTTGACGTCCGAAAGCTAGGCGAAAGGTCGGC
>QOVE01007856.1:1771-32482 GCA_003521275.1 Tricholoma sp. MG99 | reverse complement strand
GATTAGAGTGCGAATACTGGCTCGCATGAGTCGGAACGGGCTGATTTGTGATCGGGGGAGAGTTGTCGCTAGAGAAGAGGTAGGATACGCCAGGGTGGGGGGAAAGGAGGCCGAGGGGGCCCATCATGTGCTGGGAAGAGTGAGCGAACGGGGAAGGCCCGAGAAGTTTGTATATTTTGTTGTAAACTTCAGACAGAACGTCCAAAAGAGACAGCAGGGATTGATGGTAGTCCAGAGGAAATGGCTATTGACACTCTTAGGACGTGGATTGGCATCAAAATGAAAGGACTGACCACATGTGGGTTTACTAGATATGATGTATCGGTATCAACAAAGGAGCTGGTATATTCTGTGAAAGACCCGCCGCCGGTCCGTTTCGAACCTTTTGGCCTGAAAAGACGTTTCGGCGGTCGCTGGATACGCGTCAATCTCCAGATGTGATATTTTTGGTGAGAGAAGGAACGTACCATTTTAGATTTGTCGCTGTCATCCTTATTCTGATCATACTCGGTGATAGTGTTCATTAGACCGCGAAGAAAGTCTTGTGGCTGGTGAAAGTCGAGTAGCATGGATAGCGACATTCCGAGGATGGCAAAGCGGTAGGTTCTGCATGGATTGGACGTTGAGAGCGAGTCCGCCTGGCATATAAACCTCCTTACCGTTTCTTCGTCTCTGGAATGAGATTGTTAAACTCCTTGTCTAGGTCAGCGCGTGATATCAGAATTGTGTGGAACCAATGGCTACGACTAGCCAACCGGAAGCCCTCAATTGTCAGATCATGCAAGTGAAGAGACAAAGACGCACCCCTCATGAATATTCCGAATATAGGTCAAGGTTATAATTCTCTTCTGAACCAAATCCCTGAGATACTCGACTGATGTTCCCTGGCCTAATTGTGGGCTGCTAGCTGCTGTGATTGTATCAGATTGAGCGTCCCACTCCCTACCCAGAGGAGTAGAGACAGGCGGAGTAGGGACATTAAGAGCGGCCGCAAAAGTCATTCCGGTAGTGGATGATATGGAGCCAGTGGTAATAGTAGCGACGGAAGCAGATGGGGAATTGTTGTTGGATTTAGTAAAGGAAGAAAGGAGATTCTGAGCGGAAGATTTTCTGCGCATGGGGGGACGAGAGGGCTGGTCGATGGCCATGGAAAAATGGGACATGATGCGATGTAAATTCAAGTTGATTGACAATGATCCTTCTGTGTAATCTCCTTCCAACCATCCTCTTGACTTAACGGGAAGTGTCATGTGGTCATGATATCTTCATCAGGGTCACGTGTTTGCGATAACATCTTCAAGTACTTGGGCGTCGTGTCTACTACGACTGCAGTCTTTTTCTATCCGAATCGTGTTCTCCGTTTCTTTTTATTCCGCGATCCATGGACTTGAACGCTTTCTTCAAGGACAACTACTATGGTATTTTCGACACAAATCCAGAGACCCTCAGCGCAGGTTATGTTCGTAATATGAATCATGTTCACACCTTGATCATCCCCGATCTCACTCTTTCATCCAGCGTCCTCACTCCAAGTGGAGCTGGGAAGGGCAGCCATTGAGCACGTTTGAAGAATTTCTCGAGAAACTCAAGGTATTCAGCTTCATTCATTTCTAACAAACTCTCCACCAAACACTTTATCAGCCACTTGGCGCTGTCAAACATGGAGTCAAAACTGTAGACGTGAAACCTTCATCTCCTGAGGGTAGCGCCCTTGTCCTCGTTACTGGAACACTCATAGTTCGTAGCCCCCCCTTTTTTTATTGGTCACGTCATTCAGACTTTCTCTTGCGTCAGGTCGCCGACAGCAGCCATGAGATGCCATTCAGTGAGGTGTTCCACATCTTCCCAGACCAAGGAGGTTTCTTCATGTATGTTCATTACACCCATTTCTTGATTAGTCTTACGACGTCCACCCTCCAGAGAAAATCAGATTTTCCGCCTCAACCTGTAGGTCTTGGTCTCTGCGGCTGTAATGTGGGGTGGGAGAGAGGAAATTCATGTACTGCGTTGCTATGATGTATATGTTTGACATTCCGAATGCTTTAATGTGTCAAATCAGTCAAAGTATCATGCTGTGACCGAGTACATGCATCTACTCGCATTGCGCCAAGCCAAGGGAGACAAGATCGTTACCCGCCTTGATAAAGTAGTAATCACCTGTGAATAAATATTGTTCAGCCTGGTATTCACCATCTATAGCACCAACATACCATAAACAGTTCCAGTCATAGCATTATTAGCAGGCTCATTGACCGTCCCATTAGCTAGAATACTCTGCCATGATGGGCGCCACGCAAGCGCCGTAATGGCATTCAGAAGCTGAAAGTGGCGTCATATTAATTGCATGCCGGCATGTATGCGAGCGACGAACATCTCACCTTGATAGCCGCGTGACTGTACTTATTGGCATTATCAGCGCTTGTCTCATGTTGCGCAAGCAGAAGCAGTCCGGTTGCTGCGATGGTTGCAGCAGAGGAATCGGCAGGTCGTGGGGCCGGTACTTGAGGGGCGTTGAAGTCCCTGTTCGCACAATGAGACAGAGGAGAAACAAGCGGCGGATGCAATTACTTACCAAGGAACGACGTCATCCTCAGGAAGGTTAGTCAAGAAGTAGTCGGCCAAACGACGGGCGGTCAGAAGATAGGCATCGTTCCCAGTGTGATAGTACACTAGTTCATGTAGCATGTAGGTATGCACAAGTTAGAGTAATCGAATTAGAAGTGACATACTGTTAGCAAAGCCATATATTGCCCAGGCCTGACCGCGCGACCAAGTGCTTGACTTGATCTTAGTATTACTAGGGTGAGAGAGAGCAGATAGAGCACAAACCTATCATTACTATATCCTTGCGCTGTCACCTTCCGAATGACTGAGCCAGTTGTCGAATTGTATTCTACGACGTGCCATGTTCCACCTAAACAGAACATCTGAACGATAATTTACGATTCAAGTCCACTAGCCATACCGTCAGATCGAATATGGTTCTCCATCGTTCTATCAGCATGACTGATCGCGATGTCGCGCAACGTCTGGTTGCCGGTCAGATATGCTGATTGGAACAAAACTTCAAGATTCATCATATTGTCGATAATAACCTTTCCAAAACCATAAACACGTCAAGAACCAACAAGTCCATTGAAAATGAACAAACCTTGAAGTCGGTAGGATCAGCCGTGTCCCAGCTTCGCGTACAGCCAACCACAGGGTTAAAACGCGCTGCAAGAGCCTGCGCGAACGCGTTGACAGCGGTTTGTGCGGTCTCATTTGAGGGATTGCTAGAACAAAACAAAGTGACATTAAACACAAAAACACACACGACACGCGTAGTCTCACAGAACGAGCTCTTCCACAAATGGGAAGCTCAAAAACCCAACATCGTGCCCAACACCAGTCTTGACCTCGAGCGGAATCAGCCCATTACTCGCCGCGCGACTGAGTGTGACCCAATCTGCCATTCCAAGCCCGTTGTCATCCGACGCGCCGCATAGCTGCTTCCTTGTATTGAGGGCGTATCCCATGACAGGGAAGAACCCAGAAGTCCAAGTATCGGGGGAAAAGTATTGCCAAATGCCGCCAGTGGTGGTGTATTGTGGATATTGGATGGGATCGGGCAGAGCGTTGAACGTGGCGAGAACTTTTTGAGGGATCAGACATGAGAAGATCTCGGGCGGAGGTGTGGCTGCCAAGGCCGTTGCAAGGAGAAACAAGAGAAAAAAGAATGTGTGCATTGTAGACCGTGGATGTACAGAAACGAATGGCAGGTAGGGGGAAGAAGGATGAATATAGCGCTAGCTGGCAGAAGCGAGACAGAAGCGAAATATTATTCGGAATCATATGCATCCCCAGTGCTCGGAGTGAATTCACCTCGAAGTTCGAATTTCTTCACAAGTGTACCTGGTACATTCTATCGGTATATGTCGTTGGGTGCCTCTGGCGTAACGCGTTGGCGAGTATGGAGTGTCCCCGCGGTCCCGCCTCACATATCTGTTTTTAGGCCGATCGAAGCCGTCCTCAAAAATGGATTCCGGCTTTCTACCACGCTGCACCGCCATCATACGTAGTATATGTATTTGAAATAATGTACCATTAGGCAAAGCGGACAAATTCATGAATGAGTCTTGAAATAACCACTGTGCAAGTAGGTATACACAGCTTGGCTATGTGCTAGTTAGCTGCGCCAATTTGACTGCCACACCTGTTATGCGGGAACTTTGACTTTCCCATCGATAAAAATCGATATCTTACCCTCGCAAAACGATGACCACTTATACATGAATCTGGGGGTAACACGGTGAATCCATGGTGATCACCCTCACCCACTGAAAGAACGAAGTAATCCCGGTCAACGACATGTTGACCATCTTTGTGGCTAGAATATCCAGCCCCGATGCCACGAGTGTAAAATGATACTCGGATTCTATGACAGAATACATGTAAGCAACAATAGGCTTGGTTTGATGATGCTCACAGCCTGGTCATTATACCAAACGGAACACCGCATAGCTTCTCATCGTATCATCCTTCTCCAAATAGATGGGCCTGCTACGATCACGATCCAATCAGCAAAGCTCATCGTAGGAAAGAAGTGACTCGTCTAGGTGGCAGACCCGAAGAACTTCCATACAAATGCCATCGGAACGGCCTCTGTACACTGCGGATATAGTAGGGGATCAAGGAGGGCGTTGGAGGGGGAAAAGGATGCGACGACGCCAACGACTGTACGTCGTGGATCGCAGTGAATCGTCGCATCAAAGATGGCGCGCCGTAGGCGATGATACGAGGCTGTGTCTAGGCTGCGTCGCTGTGCTGTGAACATCAGAAAAAGCTTGTCACATACTGGCTTGTGCTCCAAGGCGATACCTGATTGGCGGTGATTTTCACCCAGTGGTCTGTCTAAAGGTACCGGTGTGGATTCTATTGGATAACCTGTGCCGTTTCATTGAACGTGCGCAGCGGACAGCGGGCCGAGATTCCGCACTATGAGCAAGGAGCGCCTGTAAGTTCCGCAGATAGCATATCTCGTGGTGTTGGAAGGTTCTAGAAGGCTCTGAAAGACTGAGATGTCAGTGTCGTCGACTCAGCGACTCGAGGAAGTTGATGAGATCAAACTGAAATACAGGTGAGAGATGTCGTTATTGAAGATGTCGTTACGGTGATTATCGAATTGGTTCATCGATAAGAAATGAAATAAGTACTGATTAACATTAACCACAACCACGACGATTAAGATTGAAGGCGCAGGCGAGGGGTGAGGCAGGGGAGTGGGTGTGGGGAAGTGTTGTGTTCAATGTCCGAAGATAAAGAGGCGCCCTTGTGGTGACGCGTCCGGTCCAGTTGTCACTCTGACTCCAACCTGTCACTGCTGACTTGCTCTGACTCTACACTGCTTCACTTATCTTAGACGCGCTTCACTCTCTCCTCTCTCCTTCATCCTCCCTCTCATGGACGCCCTAAAGTCCCTCGTTCAGCCTCTAATGGGTGGGGCAGGTGCTTCCTCTGTCGTCGATGGCATGAAACTTGTCGTCCTA
Organism: Tricholoma sp. MG99; assembly: GCA_003521275.1. Lineage (NCBI taxonomy): Eukaryota > Fungi > Basidiomycota > Agaricomycetes > Agaricales > Tricholomataceae > Tricholoma > Tricholoma sp. MG99. The sequence continues at coordinate 26,954 of QOVE01007856.1, read as the reverse complement.
GGAGGAACTGTCGAGACCGCAAGACGAGTCTCCAGTTCTGCTTGGTACTGTCATTCTTTATCTTTCCACCTCACTCTCTCATCTTTCTGACAGGTCTCATTTTGTAAACTGTGAGCATCTCTTCTTGCTATGTGATATCTACCATGCCTTGTCTCTCCGCTGTTGCCACGACGTATGGTCAACTGACCTAATCCCATCTAGCATTCTTCCTCACGGCTCACTTCTCCGAAGAAGATTACCCATACGACTGGCTTATGCTTTGGCTTTCTCGTCGTCCTGAATGGCAACGTTCTCGCGAATTCGAGACGACAACTCGCACCTCAGGTATAGGTGCCGACACTACCAACTCTTTTGGAGAGGAAGACCTAGACGATGCAAACGACCCTCCCCCTGTTGAGGTAACCGACGACGACCTACCTGGCAAAGTCACTACACGTGTGGTCTTTCAGCCGACTTTTGATACCACCCACACCATTTATTACAGAGGTCACTGGCTCCGTGTCAGGAGAGGCCGAAAGCCGGACGGCAGCGAAGTATTGTCCATCAGGTACTTCTGAGCCATCCGTAACTTTCCCGTTGCTAAATGCCTCCGCTCGGTCAGTGTTGTCGCACGGTCCAACACGATCCTGAAGCAACTCGTCCTTCAAGCCAAGAAAGAATACGAGGCCGAGGCTATCCACAGAATTCAAATCTATTTTGCAGACTCCCATGGATCGTGGCGCTGGACAGACTCTCGTCACAAGAGGCCAATGGGCAGTATTGTGCTGAATCCTGGTGTCAAAGAGATGCTTCTGAACGACACTAAGGATTTCCTCAAATCTGAAAAAGTGAACACACTTCCTTGTATTCACCGTAGCCTTTGCTCACACTCCTATTCTTAGTGGTATGCAGACAGAGGCATTCCATTCCGTCGAGGTTACCTCCTGCACGGTGTCCCAGGATCCGGAAAGTCGTCTCTCATTCACGCCATCGCCGGGCAGTTGATGCTGGATATCTACGTCGTCTCACTCTCTGCGTCCTGGATATCCGACTCCACTTTAACTACACTAATGGGTCGCGTCCCAGCACGCTGTATCCTTCTGCTGGAAGATCTCGATGCGGCATTTACAAGAAGTGTCAGCCGTGTCGACGGAGAACAGAAGGAAAAGAAGGAAGGCCCAGCTGAACAGAACTCGAATAACGGTACCAACAGCGGTGGCGGACTTGGACGAGGCAGAGGTCGAAGATCCGAACAGTTGTCTGATGTCAACACGCTGAGTTTGAGTGGTCTGTTGAACGCACTTGACGGCGTTGCAGCTGCGGAGGGTAGACTTCTTTTCGCGTCAGTAGTCTTAGCATATGATTGTTATCTGTGACTCATGACTGCGCCTTTCAGAACAACGAACCACCTGGACCGCCTCGACCCTGCACTGTCACGTCCGGGGCGTATGGACGTCTGGGTTGAGTTCAAGAATGCAAGCAAGTGGCAAGCCGAGGCTCTGTTCCGCAATTTCTTCCCTTCGGCCGACGATGACCTCCTTGACGCCCCCGACACCGAGCCTCATCCAGTCGTGCCTCAGCCACCGTCCAGCCCTGCACCTTCTACCGCCAACGAACCTCCACAGAACCCGAACTCTCCTGTGTCGTCAACATGGTCTTGGCCACCATCTCTGTCGTCCTCGGTCACATCCTTCTCGTCGACACCAATGTCCTCTCCATCGCCATCCTCACCAGCGTTTGCGAGCACTCCTCTGCCTATGCCCCCGAACGCAGCGTCAATGACCGCTACGCCTTTGCCACAGTTTGGGGCGTCGAACCAGGCGTACTTACCCCCTCCTGTGGCGGAGGAAATTCTTGCTAGCCAGCATTCGGCGAAACCTTTGGATGCGGCTACTTTGAATAGTCTTGCAAAGAAGTTCGCAGATGGTGTTCCAGAGGAGGAGTTTAGCGTTGCGGCCTTGCAGGGGTGTAAGTATCTTTCGCTTTATTACGTTTATCATTCTGGGCGCTAAAATACCGCGTCTATTTTAGATTTGTTGAGGAACAAATCTAAGCCTGAAGAGGCCGCTAATGGTGTTGAGGCCTGGGTGGTCAGCGAGAGGGAGATGAGAGAAAGGCTGAAGCGGGAGAAAGAAGAGAGGGAGGAGAAGGAAAAGCTTGAGGTATGCTTAACTTTTCGGTTAAGACGTTCTTTGGCTCACCGACTGTAATCGCAGCGGGAGAAGAGACAGAAGGCAGCCGCAGAAAAGGCAGCCGCGAAGAAAGAACTGGAGAAAAAAGAGGCAGAGCTAGAGAGAATGAAGCAGCTGTTGGCAGAAAGGAAAGAGAGGAAAGCGAAAGCGAAAGAGGCGAAGGATAAAGAGGCCGATGTTGCAGATTCGGCAACAGAAGAGGATGTCAAGAAGAAGGAGGCGGAGATAGAGGAGGCTAGGAAGAAACAGGAGGCCGAGGAAGACGCTAGTGATGCTGAGAGCGAAGAAGGCGAGGAGAACGAGGAGAGCGACTCGGAGAATGTCCCTCCGGAGACGACATGACTAGAAGAATCGCTGGAAGCGATACCAGATACCACTACCACATCCATATTGCACATACCCCCAAACACAACATCGCCATCGCCATTACCCCTGGCTCCATCCGTCTCACCAGCATCACCATCTTTGCTATCATCTCACAATACGACGGTCCAGACCAATGCCCTTGCTTCACGTCATGCAGCCGGGTTTGCGGTTTCCTGTCTTCCATTCTATTTCCTTCATCTGTATACGATCTTGCTTCATCTTATTGGGCTCGGGAACTGAGGGGGGTCAAAACATTGAATCGATATGCCCTTCCCCACATGCATGTATATATCAACGCATCTCTTCAGCAATTACTCCAGATTTTTTGTGTCATTGCTGTGTACATTTTTGCTTTCACTCGTGCTTGACTGCTTGCTATCTTCTTGTTTTGCAGTTTAGTAATGTCCATATGCCTTCGTGTGTTCTTCTGCGATATATATATTTGACGACGCATTTATTTAAAATGTTTCTGGGAGTACAACATAATCCATTACGATGGTCCAACAAAAACGACTAGGAAATGTCTGTAAAGTGTTCTTATGAAGTGTATATACCTGCGGACTAGAAAGTCTTGAAACCGGTGCGGGTGATAGAGGGAGAAGAGCATGATCATATAGGAGTCCGTAAAGTCAGTAAGTATAGCATCAAAGTTCATGGTCCAGATTGTCTATCAGATAGAAACAAGGTAGAGCTTCTGTAAAAATAGAAATGCGATTAGAGAGCGTCGGGTAGTTGGTTGAACATTTAACTCACGACAGCGGACGCCGGAAGGTCATTATTTGTGTTGTAAGCACCCAGATCCCCAACGAAGAAGAGTGCATTCTGTAAAAATTTCGTCAGGAGTAAGCGGAGATATGGCGTAGAACGCGTACCGCGCGGATATCGTAGGCGATAACCGTAGTGGGCTGGCTGCCGTCGGGGTTGACGAATTGCGCTAAACACTACCTTGAGATGTGGAGAGGGGTCTCGGACTACTTACGTACCCTTTAGTTCGTTGGTGCCTGGGTTGAAGGACCAGATAGCAGACTCTACCAAAGTGTTGTCACCATATGTAGATTTGACTGGAGGTGAGTTCGGTGGGGCTGCGTGGCTGAAATGAGCATCTGGATTGTATGAATACAGGCTAGCTTACTCTGCTGAACATTTGAAAATCCGACGGTGCTGTTAACGATGTTCAATATCTAGGCCTCACAATCAGGAGGTTAAGTGTCTGTCATACTTGCGAGATCCGGAGGCAATAATGCCACTGTTAAATGGGGCGACAGAGGCTCCTACCAATAACGGCGTAGAGAAGGCAGCATTCTACGAATCATCAACATATGTGCTAACGCAATCCTGAAGAACAAATGTACTTACACTAGCAACGATGTCGAAGGGACCTTTTCCTGAAGCGGGTGCCGTGAAGCTGATATGGAGGTCTTGTTCGGGCCCAAGCGAATTGAGGCCAGATCTATTGAAAAATTAGATCCTCGTGTATGAGGTGATATAAGCCTACATGGACGAACATAGGATTGGCGCCATTCGTGTTTTTAACGATGCCGAGGGGTGATCCATTCTGAGCATTGCGGACTTGTATACGCCCAAACAGCCTAGATATCCCCTCAGTGACACTTGAAACTAGGTGCCATCTAGAATTCTTACTGTATAGGTGGCGCACCAGATGGCGCAGCACGTTTCGCAGCTACAGACGTTGAGAGCAATGCAATAGAGCTACAGCTTGGATGCACACATACCCCAAACGCGTGTTGGCGCCCGTGCTACCACGCCGGGAAGGGTACGACCGAACTTAGGTGGCGATGGGGGAAGCCCACGAGCCATACGTTGTGCATTGGTTTCCTGAATGGCTACGCCGGCCACAGATATGATAGAGCATACAAGGAGTGACAGCACAACAGAAATTTTAATGAAGGACATTTTGGGTGGGCAGACTCTGGTGCAAGAGGCAAGCAGGTAAACGCCGCATGGGTCACGATGCTTTATGCCGGCGCCAAGATCAGGGGCGTGATGTATACCCATTGTCTAAGAAAGACGGGCTAAACATTCCGCTAAATGACTCTGAGATGCCGTTGCGTTGGCCGGTTACACGTTGCGTAAACGAGGGGAGTTCGTTCGACCATTAGGTCCAACTTTTGAGACTCGGCTATATTTAGTAGCACGTGTAGATCGAGTTGTTTGTATTGAGATAACTTTCCAATAGTGCGTTGCCGAGGCATTCTCCTACCTTTTCTGGCCCACTGCCTATATATACATCCATCTGACGTCGAGGGTGTAGTTAGATCGAGGACTGTATTTCCTCAGTGAAGAGTCATTGGTAAGTGCGTCTGGCCGCTGGCGACCCGATCGAGATGTATATGATATTTGGATAGCCCTGCCCTGGTACCTGCGTGGCACAGAGAAAATTTGATGGAAGGGACCTAGTGTAGTCATTACTAGCTGGACATATTCGTGTGATAGCAAAGTTTCCCTTGTTCATGCTACTAGGTCCCGAAATACAAAGAAATTGTCCATTCGAAGCAAATTCTTGTTGGACTCTATCTGACTCCGAGGTGCTGTGGGCGACGGATATCATCAATCGTGCTGCGTGCCACTGGCACCCATACGACTACTTGGTCTGCCACGTTGGGTGATAGAGTCGTCTGAAGACTGAGAACAGTATCAGCTAAGTAGATAGTAGCAGTTAGCAGTGTTCAATTGTCCATGCATCACCAAAAATGATTTAGGTGATCCAATGATCCAGGAAAAGCTCGTCGACTGGCTGAAACTCGAGGGTGAGGCGTGTCCGGGCGACAAGTGTGCCTCGCAAGTGCGTGCACTGCTTGAGTTTGGTTAAGTTTGGTTCCTTTATACACTGGAACCACTGGCACGCAGTCTGCGCACAGTCAACCTCCTAACCACCTCACGCTCTTCTCTGTTCTCGACGGATTAATACAACATGACATCAGCTTCGATAGGGCTCGGGACAGAAATTGTTTCCGTTATCAATAGACTTCAGGATGTTTTCACCGCGATCGGCTCGTCTGCTGGAATGGTCGACCTTCCACAGATATGTGTGCTTGGATCTCAAAGCAGTGGGAAAAGTAGTGTGCTTGAGGTATGTCAATCCCCTTGTACGACACTGCTGCGACAACTGCTCATTTTGCCAGAATATCGTCGGGCGAGATTTCCTGCCGCGTGGTTCTGGTATCGTGACACGGCGACCGCTGGTATGCTTTCATTCTACTCTTTCGATCGTGTGCGAACCTCTGTCTAGGTCCTTCAACTCATAAACAGGCCAGCAGGTGGTCACCATACGAATGCCCCTGGTATGTCTTTCTCGCGTGTCTCTCAGGCTTAGCGCTGAACTGCGTGTGCGCAGCACAAATCAATGGTGCAGACAAGGCCGCCAACCAAGATGAATGGGGCGAGTTTCTACATCTTCCTGGCGAAAAGTTTTACGACTTCAACAAAATCCGAGAAGAAATCATTCGTGATACAGAAGCGAAAACTGGCAAAAACGCCGGGATATCCCCCCTAGCCATTAACCTCCGTATATTCTCCCCAAACGTTCTGACACTAACGCTCGTCGATCTACCTGGGTTGACCAAGGTGCCTGTCGGAGACCAGCCACGAGATATCGAAAAGCAGATCAGGGACATGCTAATGAAATATATCTCAAAACCTGCGTGTATCATACTTGCCGTTACCGCTGCTAATCAAGACTTAGCCAATTCTGATGGACTGAAGATGGCGCGGGAGGTTGACCCAGATGGCACGAGAACGATTGGTGTGTTGACGAAGGTTGACTTGATGTAAGTTCTATCATCCTATCTCAGAGATGCAAGCCCACATATACTGTGCCAGGGACAAAGGGACGGATGTTGTTGACATCCTCGCTGGTCGCATCATCCCACTACGTCTTGGATACGTACCTGTTGTCAATCGTGGTCAGCGCGATATAGAGAACGCCAAACCTATTACCCATGCTCTCGAACACGAACGCGAATTCTTCGAAAACCATCCTTCATACAAAGGGAAAGCGCAATTTTGCGGTACCCCCTTCCTTGCACGAAAACTCAACATGGTGTGTTCTGTCAACACCTGTTCACCATATGCTTGTTACTGAAGTGCTTCTTTAGATTCTCATGCACCATATCCGAGCCAGCCTCCCCGATATCAAAGCCCGCATCACGTCGCAACTCCAGAAATATAACGCTGAGCTACAGTCCCTTGGTGGCCCACTCGGTGACGGCAACGCAGGGAATATAGTGCTTTCCGTGATCACTGAATTCACATCTGAATTCCGAACAACGATTGACGGTAATACGAATGACCTGTCGATGAACGAACTATCCGGTGGTGCTAGGATCAGTTTTGTCTTCCACGAACTCTTCAACAATGGCATCCGAAGTATCGATCCATTCGATCAAGTGAAAGACGGAGACATCCGTAATATCCTATACAACTCTTCAGTGAGTATCGCGCTGTATAGGTATCTAATGATACTTAACAATATATCAGGGTTCTACTCCGTCTCTCTTTGTCAGCACCGCCGCATTCGAAGTCATTGTCAAGCAGCAAATCAAACGCTTGGAGGAACCTAGTCTAAAGTGCTGCCAACTCGTATATGACGAGCTCATCCGCATTCTCGGCCAATTATTGGGCAAAGTGGTAAGATCTTCAGTGTTTCTCATGAAACTTGCCCTATTCATGTCATTGTCTAAATAGCAAGCCTTCAGGCGCTTCCCAGCCCTTCGAGAGCGATTTAACTCAGTCGTGGTTAACTTTTTGAAGCAAGCTATGACGCCTACGACCAAACTGGTGGCTGATCTCGTTGCGTACGTCAGTTGTAGTAGTCTATCTATTTGTACTTATTCGAGATATTGTTCAGCATGCAGGCATGTTATGTTAACACTACCCACCCTGACTTCATCAACGGCCACAAGGTTCGTCGCCGTACCTTCCACTGATCTTTCCGCTCATTCCTACTGTTTCAGGCAACCGCCGTTATTAACGAACGCATGAACGCCAACAAGCCACCTCCAGGGCCCGTCGACCCAAAGAATACGAGGGCTCAAGTCAATAATAATAAGGATCTAGACGTAGACGCCAAAAAGGACGAACCAAGTTTCTTTGGTTCTTTCTTCTCGAGCAAGACTGGTGCTCCGAAGAAGAAAGGACCATCAGTGATGGAAGCGCCCCCTGCGGTTATCAAACCTCAAGCTGCGTTGAGCGAGAGAGAGACTATGGAAACAGAAGTCATCAGTTGCGTTCCTCTTCTCTTCTTTCTATTATGAATACCAACTTTTCTCCTATCTTAGAGCTGCTTATCCACTCCTACTTCAACATTGTCAAACGCGAGATGATTGACATGGTTCCCAAAGCCATTTCTTTGAACCTGGTTTCGCACTCCAAAGATGACCTTCAGAGAGAGCTGCTGCAAGAGCTGTACAAGCCTGAGGTTCTAGATGATCTATTAAAGGAGAGCGAATACGTCGTCAGCCGCAGGAAGGAAGTAGTTGGCATGGTACAGGCGCTCAACAAAGCGGAGGAGTGAGTTTTTCTCGTCAACTGCTTGTCAACTTTATCTCATGCATAACTTCTACAGGATTGTTGCAGGTGTAGGCAATTGATCCTTAGATCTGGATTGGTTTTCTCATTTGTGGCTGTGTGCGGTTCTTACATCTTCGACTTTTTTCATGCACATGTCGACTAATAGCATCATACCCTCTATACATGCGCGCACGCGCTGGATTCCTTTTTGCTTTACTTGCACTGTTTTGTAATCCTTCCTGTGCCACATGACATGCATATGCATATAATAGACGACGTATCCATGGGACCAGGATCCGGAAGAACATGTCTATTCCGCAGTATGCTAAGACGAAGATTACAATAATCATAAGCGGAGACCGCTGCTTTGTAGACAAGTCTAGCAAGACGGTTGGCGCCGATGGTGCTAAAAATAGGCGTCAAAGGAGAGAAATAAGCTATATTTAAGGAGAGATCGCGACGAAACAGCGCAGATATCTGTGCGCTGGACGAAGAGAAGAAGATATGACGAGATCTTGCAGGTTGCGCTACTTATTGATGGGCAGTGTCAGGGGTGATGGTGATGGATATGCGTGGCAAACGCCTCGGCGTTCAACATTCGACCAGACATGCAAAACTTGGCAATAAAGAGGAGACAGAGTAGTATACTAGGACATGCGATTGTGACAATGGCCTGCGATTGCCTTGACATGTCCTTGAACAATAGCCAAAGCGTAAAGGACGGGCCCAAAGGGCGTAAAGGGGTAGATGGGAATGGAAGGAAGCAGAACAAAGAAAGGGTTCTTACGTAAGAGAAACATGACTCCTACAGCGGAGCTTAAATTTTGGTACATATATAAGGACGGCATTCGTTCGTTTAACTCAGCCAACCACCCCCTCTTTTAATTTTCCCACGCCCTTCTGCAAATTTTCGTGATGTCTCTTCCCGCTCGTCCCGTCACTTTTGGCCGGCCTGCTCAGCAACAACAGCCCTACCAGTATCAGCAACCTCAGTATCAGCAACAGCCCCAGCATGGACTCGCGTTACCTATGGGTAATCATTTCAACATTCAGCAGCCGTCGACGGGACTAGCGCTGCCTGGGCCATCGCCTCTTTCCAACTCATACACACCGCCACAACCCCAGCCTCCTCAGTCGCCTCCAAGTGCATTTACTTCAGCGAATGCCGTTGCTGGCCCGTCGTCCCCCTCTACACCACCCATCCCATCTACACCTGCGCCGCTTACTCTTGAACAGCAACATATCACTGCTGTCGAGGGCATCGTGCCCACCCTCCAAAACATCGTAGCGACTGTCAACCTCGACTGTCGCCTCGATCTCAAGACCATCGCTCTTCATGCTCGGAATGCGGAATACAACCCCAAGGTTGGTATATACTTACTTCCATTCGCGTGACATATCGAACTGCTCGATTTGTCTCGCCTTAGCGTTTTGCAGCTGTTATCATGCGTATTCGTGACCCGAAGACGACAGCACTTATTTTCGCGTCGGGCAAGATGGTAGTAACTGGTGCAAAATCGGAGGATGATTCGCGTTTAGCATCACGGAAGTACGCTAGAATTGTGCAGAAGCTCGGCTTTGTCGCCAAATTTTCCGAGTTCAAAATTCAAAACATCGTCGGGAGTTGTGATGTCAAGTTTCCCATCCGACTGGAGGGTTTGGCGTATAGTCACGGACAGTTCAGTAGTTATGAGCCTGAGGTATTTTTCCTTGGTCTATATTCGCTCATGTGCTTAATATATCTCTAGCTATTCCCCGGTCTCATCTACCGCATGATCAAGCCGAAGGTTGTGTTACTGATCTTTGTGTCGGGCAAGATTGTCTTGACTGGTGCAAAGGTGACTACTCTCTTAAATTTCTATCCTACATAACACAGGCGTGGTCTCCCTGAATGTGCTTCGGGGTGGCTTCTGTGATGTAGACATTCCCATCTGTTTGTGATGGCATTGCCCCAAATTCTGTCATATCTCATCCGCTGACACCATCCTTCTCGTGGCACTCAGGTCAGAGAAGAGATTTATACAGCCTTCAACACAATTTACACGGTGCTGTGTGAATTCCGAAAGCCCTAGGCTTGGGCTGGTACAAACATCCTTGATTTCCTTGACCCTCTGTCCTGCCTCGATCTGCCCTCCCCACAATTCGCCCTTCGTTACCTGATTATGATATCTTATGCTATGGCTCTGGGAGTGGCGACGGGGTAGTCGGAGGACTACTATAAAAACCGTAAAGGATGGCATCAGGAAGAGTATGGAACGTAGTGCACGTCCCTTTTCCCTTGCCTTGTTACTTTACATTTTATCTTTTAACAATAGGTTAATATTAAATTTCTCAGTCTGTCAGCATGCACGTACACCATTCCCCAACCATACATTCGTACAATTTACATATAACAATATCAATACAAGTAGTTTTACTGCGCTTGCATGTCGACATCCTGATGAGACTGTCATTGGGTTAGATGTTGAGCTCGTTGAACGTTGAATGTTGACCATGATATGTACTGCACTAATGGGAGCGCACGAATCAGCAGGCTGGACTGGAGGCGATAACAATCCAGATAAGGTAGAGGAAGTCCATAATCATCCAATTTACGTGTTACACATTTTTTACTATGAAATGCGAGCATAGAACACTTTTGAGAGCAGCAAGTAATAATCATTCTGCTTCCTGAGAAAATTCAAGAGGAGTTATTTAATGAAACACGTGACAATGGCCTTGCCACTGTCAGCCACGCTCAAAGTTTCTGGCTTCATCGACGTTTCATCTGCTTTCTTACTCCCATTACTTTCTCCAACGACGTCGGCCGGTCCTTCGCCTGTTTCATTCATTTATTTTCTTAATCATGGTTTATAGCTTCGCTGCATTCACTGCCCTGTTGAAGGCTCTCCAGTTGACTCAAGATGTTTCGAAACCCTCGCCTCAGGCTGGCCCGAGGTCCTTTTCTGTGAATGACTCGCCTCTTGCTGTCGCTTCCACGAACATTTCGGTCGGTCATGCGTTTCTAGCTGGTCGTTCTGCGCAAGATGTTTCCTGCGATGCTCAATCATATACTGCCGCTGAGACTACTGAGACCTTTGCTCCCTTTGATCAAGCACAGGCTACTATTTTCCGGTACAGGCAACAGCAATCGGTTAATCTAGGTTCATGGTACGTCGGGAGATCCATATCCAAACTCTGCATAACGACACTGACACAAAAACAAGGTTTGTTCACGAGAATTGGATGACTCCCTCTCTCTTCCAGGGCGCATCGGGGAAAAAGCTCTCGGAATTAGATATCGCCTCAGGCTGGGGTTCGACAGACTGCGCTCGTTCCGTTCTGGAGCGGCACTGGGATACCTTCATTACTGAGAATGATTTCAAATACCTGGACAGTATCGGCATCAACACTGTCCGTCTACCAATCGGCTACTGGAGTCTGGGTCCTGACTACTGCCATGGCACACCTTTCGATCCGGTTAGCGATGTATATCGAAATGCTTGGAGCAGGGTCGTGCGCGCTATCAATATGGCCGCTAATTACAAGATAGGCGTCTTGGTCGACCTACATGGTGCTGTTGGAAGTCAGAACGGCCAGCCTCACTCTGGGATTTCGGATAGTGAAACAAACTTGTTCGATAGTCAATCTAATGTGGACAAGACCGTTAATGTGTTAACGTCACTGGTGGAACAATTGGCAAATGTCACGAACGTCGTTGGAATACAAATGTTGAACGAACCACAAGATGTACCGGAGCTTGAAGATTTCTGTAAATTTACCCATACTGTCCTGTTTTAACTTTGTCGAACCTCACCATTCGTTCATATCATTGACAGATACTCGCGCCCTTACTGCCATGAGGCAGGTTCCAGCTGCAGCAGCGTTCCCTATCTATTTACATAATGGCTTTGACCTCCAACGTTTTACTGGGTATGTTGCTAATAGACCGGATTTCGTTGTCCAAGATCACCATTCGTACTTTGTCTTCACCTCTTCTGACGATGAGGAATCCGCTAGTAACCACACTGGCGACATTCGTGGTCCTATGTCGGAAACTTTGCAATGGAATGCTAATAAAGAGCGTGGGAATCTTATTATTGGCGAATGGTCCTGCGCTCTTACACCCAAAAGTCTGGCAAACGAGCCCGATCCGCTCCAGGCGCAGAGAGAGTTCTGCACGGCTCAAATGGAAGTGTACGCGAATACAACAGCGGGATGGAGTTTTTGGTGTACGTAACGGCACTTCTCTCGTACTCTCCTGACATCTGATAACCTTTTTTCATAGCATACTTGAAGGAAGAATGCGATGGCGACCTTGGTTGGTGCTTCAAATCTGCTGTAGGCAACGTTCTTCCTGGATGCTTCTTTTCATATTCCCAACCACAAATGGACGATTCGCAAAGACAGTCTCGTCTGGATAACATCAGAGACATGACCCCCCCTTCTTCGTCCGATGTTCTAGCAAAATTTCAGCAAGATGCGACCTCTTCTTCCCTCTCTGGGCGCACTTCCCGTTTGGACGTCATGTCACAATCGGGTAATCTGTATCATCGGTATGAGGCTGTTCATCTGAGACACCGGAGGCGAGATACTTTAGAACAGCGGGAGGCCGTGCAACGGTCAATTGTACAGGGCTATAATGATGGGCACACCACTGCGAAGAAGTTTGCTGTGGAGGGAAATTTGTCGAAGCTTGGATTCGTTGGGCAGCATATGTTCGATAACATTCAGCAGTTGGGCTCACTTGTCGTAGCTCCTGGGACAGAAGATAGCTATCGTCAGGGATTTGTTCGGGGAGTACAAGACGCAGAGGCGATAATCGAGCTTCTTTTGCAATCATGATCAGGCAGGTCTTGAACTGTGTTCTTGTGTTTTACATGCCTCCGTGTTGTTCGCTTTCATTGTATATCAAGAATCCTTTTATGGATTCATGGAGCGATAAATGTTCATCGTAGAAAACCTGTACATATCCAATTGATGAAGTGCTGGAAGACGTGTATTTTTGTGGTCATTGGAGATTTCGCATCACTTCAAAGACGTCGACTCATTTGTAATAATCATTTGGCACATTGTTCTGCCTCCGAGTCTTTCATGTCAGACTCGAGTTCTTCACTCTCGTTGTTCAGTCCTATTCGGTCGGTTCGATTGTTATTAACACACCCGAGATACTTCTGGTTACTTGCATCGTTGGTTATCATTGGAGATGCGACCCTTACTCAAATCATTATCCGCCTTATTCCATGTCAGAGGCTCGACTTTCAATTTTCTGGTCGACGGCCTCATTATGAACCTAAACAGACACGGAAATCGATTGGGAAACGTACATGGTTCAAACGGAGGTTTATATGAAAGGACAATACAACTATAGCATGATCACTGGACCGACTGGACCACTAGTGTGAGCCCTCTCAACGTATATGTCGTGGGATCTCAACTTTTGACCATAGCTACCCGGCTGGCCACGTCCACATTCACGCGTTTCTGCATGGTATCACTGATTCTGGGCGGAATATACCCCTGGCGCAACATATATATGGTGTCCTGTACGTAGCGAGCCTAGCACTCTCGTGTGCTATCTACAAGAAAGCAGGAAACATTCCGAACTGGATCATACTTCTGCTCCCCCTCAGCAAACGGCTTCATTCCCTCTACGTTTTACGCCTGTTCAATGATTGCTGGGCTGTTCTGGCTGTTCAGGCCGCAATACTCCTATATCAACATGGCTTGGATGACACCGCAACGCTTCTTTTCAGGTAAACACTTGATGGCCTACACAGATAGAATGTGGTCTGACTCCTGGATGACAGCGCCGCACTTTCAGTCAAGATGTCCATCCTACTCTATCTTCCAGGACTCCTTGTTATTTTATTCAAAAGAAGGGGGCTCGCGTCGACGGTGCGCCTCATGATGACTCTCGGTGCAACGCAGTTTCTGCTAGCCTTCACCTTTTTGCGGGAGGACCATTTGGCATACTTGCAGTCCTCGTTTGACCTGTCACGAGTATTTCTGTACAAGTGGACAGTAAATTGGAGATTTGTTAACGAAAAGACATTCCTGAGCTCCACTTGGGCAAAAGGTTTGTTGGTTGGGCATGTTTCGGTGTTGATTCTCTTTGGTCTTTTCAGGTGGTGTCAACTGGATGGGGGTGTATGGTGGGTTTTGCGTAGGGGAATTCGACGACCTCGCCTTCCAGCTGGGCTTGTGCCGTTGACTGCTGACTGTGAGTTATTTCGAGCTTATCTCGACGGTTTCGTACTCATCTTTGTGCAAGATGTTGCTACTGTCCTCTTTACTTCCAACTTGATAGGAATATTGTTTGCTCGCTCGCTGCATTACCAATTCTATACATGGTATGCACAGCAAACTTCTTTTTTAGCGTGGAGGACGCGTTATCCCGCTGCGGTGAAGTACGATTTCAAGCATTACTCACTTTATAAACGCTAAAGGGTTTTTCCAAGGCTTGCTTTGATCGTCGGGATTGAATACGCATGGAACGTGTTTCCGTCTACGACATTGTCGTCGTCCATCCTCTTCGCAGCAAACTCCCTGCTGCTGTTGGGAATCTGGTTTGGTCATCCCAATGGCATTGCTAAAAGTAAAACCCTATAATCGTCGGATACTAGTTCTTGTGTAACCTAAGTAGACGTATTCGAAAATGCACACAAATTCGCAATGCTAGATGTCACTCAAGTTGTATGGCGTCACACGGTTGATTTTCGGACAGCCTCAGTCGTGCGTGACCACCATGGCAAGAAAAAAAACCGAACGTACTGAGCCGAAGTCAACCACGCCTGCAAAGGCGTCTCCGGCTTCTGCCCCCGTTGTAGTCTTCCCTGGACTATCTGCCAAGACAGATCTCGAGTGCCGAGTGCTACTTGAAGATCAAATTCTGCTCATCGATGTAGGTCGCGGCGTAATCCTCTACCGTTGTTCACTTCTGTACATTTCCTATCTATGACGGCGCAGGACCTCTTGTCTCCTGCAGAGTGTAAAGATTTCGCCAGATTCATCGATAGCCTTCCTCTCGAGTTAACCCCGCCTAAAAAGAGGGGAGAAGCGGAAAGGGTCAACCGTAAATCATGTGTTACATTTAATTCTTCCACATAAGTATCATCCGTTTACTATGCAGATCGCTTTTCTATAACGTCTGTGGACTTTGCAGCGAGGTTGCATACAGTTCTAGTTGCACATTTGCCCTCGTTTCCCCACCCAACATCCATGAAACGTGGGCGTGTCGAAGATTCAGAGGGTCCCCGAATTCCCCATTCTCTCAACAGCAATATTCGGGTGTACAAGTATACTCCTTCACAGCACTTTGGGCAAGTCCCGTGGTTACCCTATCAGCGAAACCAAGTTTGACATGTACTAGACCACATTATGATGATTCCGTTCGCGATCCAACGACTGGTGCAAAATCAGAGTGGACGCTCTTGGTCTACTTGACGGGCGTAGAAGATGGCGTCGAGGGTGGTGAGGTAAATACTACCTCCAGTCATCGTCTAGCAGATCTCTGAGGTGACATACATGTTAGACATTATTCTATAAGGATGAGAAAGGGAAGGCTCGTGAAGTTATCACGGCTCCCTTGAGTCGAGGCACGGCTCTCCTTCATCGGTAGTGACCCTTTCATCATCTTCGTCAACATCGTACTAACGCATCGAATGGTAGACATGGGCAAGAATGCATGCTCCACGAAGGATCGGCAGTGCGGAAGGGCAACAAATATGTCCTGCGCTCTGATTTGATGTTCATGAGATGATTAGGACATGTTTTAAGTCAACCACATACCGTAGCCTAATATGAATCTTGGGCATCACCGCCTCCGTTTCGACGATTTTTTTCGCATAGGAATGCCTGCCTCGACTACATCATCATCTCTGTCTCTGTCATCCCGCCCACCTCCATCCTCTCGTCTGCGTTTCCGACCACCACCTTTCGTGCCCTGCTGTTCCTTGAGCTCACTCGCAGCGAGCCTTCCAGCCTCATCTACTCGTTCTTTTAGAAGTGCAACTTCCTCCGGGTCTGTGGGCCACAGTTCCATCTGTTTCCCAATGGCATGCTCGATGCGTTGGATTAGCTCGACGTCATACTGGGTAACAAGGGTAATAGATTTTCCAGCGCGGCCAGCACGAGCTGTTCGTCCTACCCGGTGGATGTAGTCTTTGGAATGCGTAGGGAGATCGAAATTGATGACGACATCAACAGATGGAATGTCCAGACCACTAGGTAGCGCAATAAGCATGCAGCAGGGAATTTGTGCTAGAAAAAGATGCTTACCGGCTAGCAATATCTGTCGCGACTAGTACCTTGCGACCACCGCTTTTGAATTTTCCCAGTGCACCTAGTCGTTGACTCTGGCTCAATTGGCCGTGTAACGGCACAGCGGGGAATCCTAAAGTTCGCAAAATGATAGAGAGTCTGTGGTATATTATGAGACTGTCAAACTCCCCGGAAAGAAAAGACTGACCGTGCTGCATCGTGTACCGTTCTCGTGAAGATAATCATGGAATTTTGAGCAAGGGAGTTGGCAAGATGTATGAGGTATGCTTCCTTATCTTTCAGTGGCATCAGCAGGTAATATTGCAGTAACGTAGCCACGGTCTGATACCTGTAAAAGGATCAATACAAGTATAAATGAAGGAGAAATGGGCTACTTGGCTGATATTTCTACGCGAACAGGATTTGACAAGCTCGCTCTTTGCAATTTAGCAACTTTGCTAGTCATGGTTGCAGAGAATAGATATGTAGTCCGTTCATTCGGGATTAACTTAAGAATTTTATCGATGCTTGGACCGAAGTCCATATCCAGGAGTCGATCAGCTTCGTCTAGGACCTTGGCTGGCGTCAGAATGACTGAAAAGCGCTTAGCGTGCTGAGGTACTTACTAAAAATTTAATACTACGAAGACTGAAACCTTTGGTTTTCTCCAAGTGGTCCAACAGACGTCCAGGCGTCGCAACAACGACATGTGGACGTTTGGCAAGAGCAATTGCTTGAGCAGGCATGTCCATACCTCCGACAATGACAGCACAGCGGGCTCCCATGGCTGAGCCAAGAGACTCAAACTGCTCCGATATCTGATAAGCTAGTTCGCGAGTGGGAGCAAGCACGCAGGCGAAAAGACCTTTCGGATCTTCCCATAATTTTTGGAGGATAGGAAGAGCAAACGCAGCGGTTTTTCCAGAACCTGTAGAGGCAACACCGATTATGTCTTTGCCTTGTAAAGCATGAGGTAAAGCTTCCGCTTGAATCTCGGTAGGAGCCTTGTATCCCACTTGCTGAAGGGCTTCGAGAAGAGGATCGATGAGACCCAAGGATTTGAAAGTAACGGGGGGATTAGAGGCATCCTCGTCTTCTGGAGAAGACATTGATTGCCAGGCAAAATCCTTGTGAGCCGGGGATGCTCCCGAGATATCGTATTGGTCGAGCTCGATGTCGTGAACGATCTAGAAAGCTTTTTTGAAATGTTCCCACGTTTCTCGATTACATTACTCTCGGAAATTGGCCTTTTGGCAAGCTCCCTTTACGATCATGGTCAGTGCCCAGCCAGGTTCAAGGCAACGAGTACTAGTATCATTTTCGTCGGCGCAGTCCGTATTATCATCTACGAAGTGGCAGCAGGTTCAGGCTGCAATATCTGCTCAGCTACCCTTACACAACATTCACTGGAAGCCTCCTTCACGAAGATCTATAAGGACGATTCAGGAGTTACATGTCGATTTGGTCTCATTAGAAACTGTCCGAGATGAATATTCTCAGGTCCCTGTAACTCTATTGGAGAAACCTTTACTCAACGTATACGTTGTTGTTTGCCAGGTTAGACTCTGGACATCTAGTGACGTGTTGTAATCTTACAGACCTTTCAGAATAATGATGTTGATGGCTACAAAACTACTGTTAAAAAGCAGATAAAGGAATGGCACTCGACCGTGTCCACCAGGAAGTATCAAGAGTGGTTGATTCTACACATAATCAAGCCTGATGCTCAAGCTCCAAGCGGGAAATTCTTCCAGAAGAACTCAGTATTTGAGAAAATAAGAGCGGACTTCAATGTAGAGAAGCGGGAGCGGTGAGTGCGACTAGGTTCTCATTTGATGTGTCTGATAAACATGGTAGGTGCATACAGGTTGCTTGGTCCTCAGAAACGGATAACCCGGCTGTATGGGCAGAGCTTATGAACAAGATCAAGGATGGAGTTTTATCAGCATTTGATTCCGCTGTTTCTCACCGGGAAGACGAAGTCAAACGGTCGGAAAGTCAACGCCATATGCCTGGCTGGAATTTCTGCACTTTTTTTATTCTGAAGGTATGCCCACCTGTAGTTGAATATACAAGCTGAAGACTCGTATAGGAAAGCCTTGCCATCTCCTTTGAGGGTGTGAATCTTTTTGAAGATGCATACACGCAATATGATGACCTGGAAAGTCTATTTCGTGACGTTCTCAAGGAAAAGAATCTATCCTGGTTCGGACCACTCATTAACTTTGTCGACTGTGATGACTCCGCTCCTCTTCTTTCTTCGTCGAAGAAGCCATATCGGGATCTTATTCTTGCAAACTCCATTTCAGTTTTTGACTTTCGGACATATGTGCTATCTCGACAGTCCGAACTACTGGCTCAGAAGGGTCGAATAACTGATATCAGTCGGAAAGTGGCAACATTTCTTTGTGCTTTCGGCAGGCGATTACGTGAAGTGGAGGTGAGTCACACGACACCCGAAGGATATCCAGCCTAACACTATGCAAGGCCTCACTACCACTGTTTTTCGTCGAGTCCTGGATTTATTCGTCAGCCCTTAGCGTTGTTGAACAGTGTGATTCCTGGTCTTCAGCGTTTTCAATTGTAGGACCTAAACTCAGTGGATTCAACGCTGCCAAGGGTGAACTTTTGGAACTTGCTCGTAGTCAAGTATTCTTCATTCCTGGTTCAAGCATTTTTTTCAACATCTGAACTTGTCCTTCTGCAGCTGGATACAATCGGTGTTGCCGTGGGACATCTCCCTTCCAAACCCCCCTTTTCAGCGACCTCATCCCCTTCCATCTCTACTCGGACGAACTCCACAACAAAAATCACCAACACCGACATTCTGTCCGCCATTGAAAATGCAGATGGGTTCTATGAACTCTACATCACGATCACCAACCGTGCCATTGAAATGTACACGCAAGCGGGACGACGGAAGTTTGCGCTACGATTGCACGGGAGCCTTGCTGCCCTTGATCTGTAAGCTATTCTGTCTGCACATACAGCTCTGTGCATCATTGTTCGTTTTGGCAGACATCGTGGCCAGCTAAATAACGCTTTCGCAACTTTTTCTTCCCTACCCGCCCATTATGCCCCACACATGTGGACTTCTCTTGAATCGTTTATGCTGTCACAAGCGCTTGATACTCACGCCGATCTCAGCAAGCCTAAAGATTCAGAATGGATCCATATCCTGCTGTCATATTTTAGAACGTATATTGAAAGTCGGGGTGCGGAATTACTGCTGCATGAGGCGGATAAGGTTGCCTACCTTACCGAACTTGTGAAAGGGTTGAAGACCGCTGTTACTGAACTCGAATCCGGTCGGTGTTCGACTAGTCGTCATTCCGTTTCCTTTTTACCTGTTTCATCTAGACCTGGCACACCCCGATCACCCTGCGGTGTCGATTGAAGTGTCCCCTGATGCGAGAATAGCAGAAACTGTGGATGGATGTTATGTGGATGCTTCGGTTACGAATAACTTACCATGTGTCAGTATACAGGCAATCAAAATTGGCTCTTGCTCATTCCTCAATAGATGCTCCCTGTCAATGAAGTGAACGTGGTTCTCCTAGGTCGTGACTCACAGCGATCCAAGTTTGTTTCACCTATACAAGGACTGGCTCCTGGAAAGACACACTTGACTATGTTCTGCCCGGTGCGATTAATTCCAGCTGCAGACCAACCAGCTTCTTAATGGATTCTCAAGACAACAGCGGCAGGTACATACGTATTAGAGTCAAGCGAAGTGCGCATGACTCGGTTGCTACTTCAGCGGACGTACTGGAAAGCATCTATTCCGAGAACAGCCCGACCTAAGAAAGACACTCGGCCGACATTAGTGCGAGTTCCTAAAGATTTACTGGCTTTAGATGTTCAGCTTAGCATGCCAAGCCGCAGTACGTATTGTTGGAGACCGATCTTGATTTTTGTGCCAATTTTTCTGTGTTTTCTTCTAGTCGAACTCGGTCAACCCCCGACTGTTCTGGTTTCTGTTTTCAGTGGACGAAATGATGTCTCGAGAGTTACCGTCAGACTTACATCTTCTAGCATTACCTTCTCGCCCAAAGCTGCGTCATTGTATGGAGGTATGTGTGAAGTATATGTATGGGCCTCTCCAGCTAATTATTTTCAATGTAGATTCCAAGTCGGTGTCAATGAAAATCGAGCCGGGGAGTAACTGTATCAGCCTTTCCGCCATTCCCAAAGAAACTACCATATCAATCATGGTACCGCATTCAGACAACTCCAATTTCCAGGCTATGGTAAGCTCTCGTCAACCGCGATAACAAAAAGCTGATTTCTGTCAGAAAATCCATACCGAGGTTGAATATACCACAGTGGCTGAGCCCTCCACAATGCGAAGTTTCCTCACGACACGCATAGTGTTAACGGCCCTCCCCATAGCCGTCAACGTTGAAGATTTCTTCCGTGGGACGAGGTACCCATTGCCACATAGTTATTTTTCTTTGATTGACATTCTATCCAAAGGTTGTTTTCAAAGTTCACGATAGCTACGACAAGTCATCAACATGTGCGTATCGCTGCAGCTCATTTAGATACCCCAGAAGGCGGCCTCGATGGCGTGAAAATCATCTCCCCCTCTACGAAGAATCGTCCAGTTATGGCAAGTTTTGTTATGTTCTTATTTTTTCTCATTTGACTGTACCTTTAGACTGTGACCCCCACCCAACCTGCTAATTTCTTATTCTTCGTCGACTCTGCCCACGGGCCAGGTATGTTTTGAGCACTCAGATATCCAGCAGTTGCTCAACGCTCGAACGTTTCCAGTGAGTAAGCCCATGAATCTTCTTATCCGATACCGTATGTTACGCGAAGGTATATAAATCGTCCAAACGTCCCAACCTCCATTTCTGAAAAACAGAGTTTTTATTATAGAGGTGGAATCTGTCATTGAAAGCGTGGTCGCGAAAGTATTGGCAGACTCACCTTCGACGAACCACCACCAAGTCACCCTTGTCGACGCGCTGGTCAAAGCACTGGAACACGATGTAGGATGGGTTGACTTGTATGGTATCACTGGTGAACTCAACGTTCCCAAGACGCCACAAACACAGACGGAAGAAGGCATGGGTCAACTCGTAGACAAAGCCATGGAGGTACACAAATTGCCCTTGATCACGAGTCTCTTGCGACTAAAATCTCTCTAGCTCCTTAAAGCACACCGACATCCATATCCACCAGAAGGCAGCTGGCATGAAATCAAAATACCCGTTGATTTGCCGTTCATGAACGTATGACATTCGTTTGACAAAATCTACTATGAGATGATTCAACTGGCAAATTAGATCGTAGCTGCAGTGCGGATTCGTATCTTGTCCACGCCATTTGGCGAAAAATCCACCCACAAATCACTATCGCTCTATGCGGGTCAACCTATATCGGCGGTCCTCACAATCGACACCTCGCTGCATTGGGGCTCCGAGAATCCCAAGGGACATCAATATATGCTGCGATATGACATAGAAGAACTAGTTAAGGACTGGCTCGTTAGCGGGTGCAAGCGTGGAGACTTCTTAGCTAAGGTACGGTGGTGGTCGCAACCCGTGTCACTGGAATCCGTCTAACCAAGTATTTTCTGAAGGATGGGGCGACGTATTCGGTGCCTATCACGCTGGTCGCGTTACACCACGGCGAGCTTGTTCTGCCCAAAGTGACGGTGGTAGCGCTTCCTGTAGCAGGCGAGCTGACTATGGGTGCGAGCCCCATCCCGAGTATCGAGGCGTACCAAATACATGGTGCGGAGAAGGTGCTAATACTGCCCAGGGGCGGGAGGAGTACGTTCGTCATTGGGATGGGGTCTGATCCTAATCCGTAGGGTAGTAGCTTAAGTCTCGGTATGTTATTCACCAACTGACGGATTTGTTAGACAGAACTCTATAGATCTGGGGAGCAACTTGGCATCAGTCTCGAATACTTTACGAGCATCCGAGGCATTATCGAGGGATCTACACTCACGACTTATAATATGTACGATGTATAGTAGTTATTACTATATTACTGTAGGTCTCGAAGTCGATTTAGTTCCCTACTTTATAAAAATCAGTAATCCGCAATCCTTTTTACACATACAAAGGATGAGCACGGGAATGGGGCGTACCGACCTGCTCTGAGCTATGTGACAAAGCCGCATTTAATATTCAGAGGAGATCAAAAAGTTTCGTCACCTGAGCGATTCGAACACTCGCGGGCAAAGCCCAACCGCTGCATGCTACCTGAATAGCAGGCGATCCCGTTAACCACTCCGGCAAAGTGACTTGTTAGAATATGATTCAACTTCACTACTTAGCAGGTGACATCATAAGACTAAGTTTAGCAGGACTAACATATTATTTTACTTTTGTACGATACACTCGATGATAACCTCTGTCGAGTTCACCAGACTTTGAAGGTATGTAACATCACGCTGACCCCATTCATTGTTCTTCCACCTCTACACATGCAGCCGAGGCAGCTTCTTTTTCCACAAACTCTCGGATATACTCGACGAGTTTATCTGTCTGTTCCTCTGTTATAGCGTTATATAGAGAAACACGAATACCTGCAAATGAATATGTCAGATTAGATATTCTCACCATGAGCGCAAGCCTGACATACCTCCAACGGAGCTACACCATAAAATCGTCAAAATCACTCCAATACTATAAGAAAAACTGAACACACCGATGTCCATTGAGACCCTTCATATCCCTCTCCGCCGCCCCAGCAACGAACCTCGCGTTGCCTCCCTCCCCGCGCACCCCAAACACCACATTCATCCAACTCCTCGACTCTTCCTTCACCTTCTCCACCAACACCCCCCTCTCTGCCCCCTCCCTGACCGCCCTATACACCTTTTCCTTCTTCCTCCGATTAACCTCTTCATAATACGCCACGCCACCCATCTCCCCATTCCGCCTCATCACCAGCCCCATCACATAAATCGCAAACACAGGCGGCGTATTCGGCATACTATCCGTATTCACATACCGCGCATACGAAAAACTCACTGGCACGGGCGGAGCACCGAGCTTCGCGGCCGCGTCGACGTCGACTATACAGTCCTTCCGCACGATGAGCACCGCGACACCCGCAGGGCCCACGTTCTTCTGCGCGCCGGCATAGATCACCGCGTGCGCGGCGAGGTGCGGGATCGGGCGCGACATGAAAGAGGAGGAATAGTCCGCTACGAGCGGGAGCAGTCTCTCCTCCAGCGGTGTGTCCTTTGGCCCAGGCAGATCGGCAAACGGGAACGATGCGGGGTGCCCCTCTTCATGTGCGAACTGGACCCCATTGACGGTCTCGTTCTCGCAGTAGTAGATGAGCGCTGGGTCGCGCGAGAAGGCATAGGCGGAGTGCGGGGGGATGTTGTCGAAGGATTTGCTGTCAGAGAAGTGGCGGCCGTCGGCGATGATGTTGAGGGTTGCTATGCGGCTGGGTGCTGTGAGGCGGCGTGCTTCGTCTGAGGCGGATTTGGACCATGTGCCGGTGACGACGTAGTCGAGGGTGCGTTCCTCGGGGGGTAGATCTGGGTGGAGGAGGTGGTGCCGTGCTAGGAGGTTGTAGACGACGGCGGAGAATTGGGCAGTGCCTCCGCCTTGGACGAGGAGAATGTGGTGGGTGTCGGGGACGTCGAGCTGTTCACGAATGAGTGACTGGACGGATCTGATGTAGGCGGTAAACTCTTTAGAGCGGTGTGAGATTTCTGTTATGCCAATGCCTGTGTTGTCAAAGTTGAGCAAGCCTAGAGCTGCTTCGGTCAGTACAGAATCGGGGAGGGCTGAGGGGCCTGCTCCAAAGTTGGTGATACGGTGATCTGGCATCCTAAAAGCTCCATTTCGAGTGAGCTCCAGCCCAGGCGACTGCGATAACGCTTACCTCCTATAGCCAAGTGATAGAGCTCCGTCAGGAATTTTTGGGGTGTCTTATCTCGGCAGTATTACAACTGAGTCAGAAACGCGTCGTGAGTCAGAAAACGCGTAATCAAGTCGTGTTTGCAACGAGGATCAATTCATATGATATGCATGTAACAGTACACGAAACACGACACAACGGGGGTAGGTAAAACACGACGATTGGCTGTCTGTAAAGAGTGGGGATGGAGCAATTATAGAAAGGAGGGTGGCAAGCAGAGCGATGCAATATATGTCAAGGAATAAATGGTGGTAGGGATACACATTGTGAATATACGAGAATATGGTAGATGGAAATGAAACGAGCTTCGAGCTCGAATATCGAGTATGATATGGATGCGGAGATGTATGTAAATGACGATGCGATTGCGGGGCAGCTGGGGAACGACGGAACGAAATTAAGCGAAGAGATGAGATGGATGAGTGATAGATCTAAGCGAGCGAAAGATGCAAAGACGAGACAGATCACGGTGAGTTGAGAGCTCATGTTAGAAGCGGGCGAGGAAAGGAGCAGTCGTCGGACTGATCGTTATAGACAGGCATGAGATTTCGAAAGAGAACGCGAGAAGGAATGAATCGAGGAGGCGGAGTGGCGGTGTCGCAAAAGGGAAGATATGAACCTGCAGCGGATGAAATATGATCTGGAGAAGATGACTGAAAAGCAAGTGGATTTGAGCGTAAAGAAGTCTTTCTTCGTCGGACAGGGCCGGGGCCGGAAGCGGGAATGGGTGAATTTGACAAGGAATTTGGCAAAGGGGATTGATTTGACGCGGAATTTGGCAAAGGGAATTGGATTTGAGAGAGGTCAGCAATGTCGCACAGTGGATCTGGTGGAGAATGGAGAGCAGAGATCCAAGGGAGATGATCGAAATCGACGCGTGCAAGAGGGCGTCGTTTACGCCGTTTCACTGGGGTTACCTACAAGAGAATGAGAATAAAAGAAACGCCACTCGTTTTCGATCACATACGGGAGAAGAC
>QOVE01007840.1:33881-61220 GCA_003521275.1 Tricholoma sp. MG99 | reverse complement strand
GCTTTGGCCCACTTTTTCTGCCACTCGTCATACAAGTAAACGCAACCCATATTTATAACCCCCTACAATGCGATCTACCAAAATTGCATTTATGATCCGTTTTATTTAAGTCGATAAGTTACAACAATATTGTACTCCAAGGCCGCTGTAACGTCAATCTCGCGATAATCGATATAGCAACTTGCATTTAGCGTTCCAGGCCACCTGAGTTGTCCCACTGACATCATGATCAGAAGGTGATGAATCTTACCCTCGTGCAATGTTCCTCTGACAGAATTTCTTGTATCTTTACCACACTAGCAGTGCCGGTACGTACATCGGGGATATCATACCAAGTGCCACTGAAGAGTTATCGAGCCTATTCCATTTATTCACTGGCAGGTACGTCTACGGCACGCGACATCGGTGTACAAATAATAATTCCGGATCCAAGGACTCAGGAAAGTGGTCACGAGAACTCCTCTAGAGCAACCTGAAAATTGACCGAAGAAAAAGCTCACTCAAGCAACAACATGAAATCGTGACCATGAGGTACTTACGTAGAGTGATGGATTGGCGTGACTCGCTACATGTGCTCCTCTAACGGTTGATACAAGTTTTTTTGACGAGTTGGCAATCATTGACATAGAAGCCTTCGAAGTTTGGATGCAGGGCATGTCAAGCTGCGGGTGGGCGGGTTGACATACCTTTGCAATTTTCTTGCACAGTGAATTATGTACAGAAGGAAAGATACATGGCATTGGATAAGGAGAGTAAAACTACTCTATGAAATAAAGTTTGTCTGAGAAAACGCAGGGTGTGTAATAATAACAAGTTACTGGAGGTAAGAGAAAGAGAAAGGGAGGGTAGGGCGGGTAGAGCAAATATCTAGAGCAAGAGGGAGAAGGGGAGCGAGTCCGAACGAGCGGTGACTGCCATAAAGGATAATAACAAAGGGTGATATGGTTGGTGCGAGGTCATCGGACTTAAAGCAGGAAGTTCAAACACTAGCGGTGATCCAATTGCTCAGATATTATTTTCCGGACGCTGGCAGGTGCCAGGAGCTGCCGCGCTATGAGGTAGAAAGAAATTCGTCGCCTGTTGCGATGGCGCTCAGCGCTCAGTGGCTGGACGCCGATCCGATTTCGCGGGCTGGCATCGTCACTGAAGTGGTGATAGACAAGTATACGTACTACTCGGTGCATTTTGACCTGTACAAACACCGTGATTGGTGATATCATGGACATTAAACAAGAATCTACGTAGAGTAGCCGACCCGTACGATCGTGTGCAAAATTCAATCGTCCATGCCATATGGCGGATTCCTATGTAGCACGGTGGTATAAAGACATCGTCTCCTGGTCTGTTTCCTGCCCATTAAAAAAAGTCGTCTCTTGGAAGCAAGCCCCCGCAAGTGTTCCACCCACATCGCGAATATGCTCCTGAAAACTCTCGTCCTCGGGCCACTAGCAGCTTGCATTGTTCTGTCAGGATCTGTTGCAGCTAGCCGCAGTGCCAGCTGCTCTAGTTCGCAGGCGAATACTTTGTATGTTCAGCCCTGCCTGAATACCCAATGACAGATAACTGACTTGCTTGGGCTCACTAGGGAATGTGTGGGCCCCATACTCTATAGGTGTGACGGTTCGTTCTGGCGACCGCTTCAAAACTGCCCTGTATGTCAAAGTTGGGCTCGATCTCGCAATGGATTTTCACTGACGTTATAACTCTTCCTAGCACACTTGCGTTGTGAATGGACCCTGCAATTGAGCGATAGTTAGTAGACACATACTAACTGACAAGGACATTCATCGTTGACTCAATGTTACTTGCATGAACCTCGGGCTGCTATTGAGTGGAGGCTAGCATCTGAAATTTTTCAGAGAGGATGCGAGCAGCATAGATGCAAACACACCTGTTAATAAAGACAGAACAACACCAAAGGCTGCCACGACTCTGTAGACAAGATCTTCTGTGTGACAGAGTGATTGTTGAAAATCACGATTCAAGTTGCCGGAGACCTTTCACGCGTACAAAGTTCAATCAGCCAACCTCTCCGCCGCAAAATACAAGACTTACTGTGACCGTACAGTAAGCAGTGGGCCACTGCTGTGTCCGGAGGTCTTGAGCCCCAGGAAGGACCTTGTACAAGTTGTGATAGATGGGCTCATCAGGTTGGCTGATAAGACGTTGTTTTCGAGATAGCAGTCGGGAAGCAGTGCGGGCCACATGTTGAGAAGCCTAAACGGGAACTGCATCCGCTACCTATTGACCTGAGCAGAGCAGAGATTATGAGGCTCCTCATACTTAGGTAATACGAGACCAGTCGTTTTTATAACTCCAGTCAAGGACTCAGGGCCAGCCTCCAGGGGTACGACTTGGAATGTTAAACTTCGGACGAGGACTGTGACTTTTTTCAGGGACGTACAGACTCGGAATGACTAGCAAACGACGAGGAGACGCTTGTGATGTCAGACGCTTGTTGTTGCTGCACCGGCGACTACTAATCTCGATCGTCTAAAGGTGGTATCGACATCTAACCTTAGGCCTTAATCAACGCGTCTTCAATGGCTTGACATCGTTACTGAAAAGTCACAAATGAACTTTACTCACGGTACCCCTTATACCTTCAAAAGTTCGTTACACGAGGCGTACAAGTAAGCAGAAATTCTTTACAGGTGGTGCAGTATCGAACTCACTTTTCCGACTCGGAGTCACAGCGGGAAACTGTTGAAGTTTGACCACTGGGAACAACTTATGATTTATCTGCAGGGGAGCATAGTCAGAATTTTGCCAAAGTTAATACTCACATAATACGCTCCGAGAACAATACTTGACTGAGCCAAAGTGATAGATTGGGTAGTAGGACTTGCCAGTGGATGTGACAGAGATTGTGATCAACAAACTTCGACAGCGCGCATTTATCTGTGGTAAACAGTGCAATGGCCATGCTTCAAGTTAGCAATCTTTTGAAGGCTTCCTCCACTACATCCCTCTATTTCTTCCTATTATAGCCTTTTGTCTCCATAGTTTGCTTACTGTCATGCCTGTTCCAAAACGATCCAATTATCTCCCTGGGAACATTGTGAACAATTTCTTTACAATGTTTTCAAGGAGGCAATTGGACCTGCCCTTTCTCAGTCCGTGTGATTGTATACAAGCATTATCATAAGGTGTATGTATATGATACACTCGTGTGGCATCTTAACAGGATTTTTTCTTTTCTTCTGGGGGGGGCATCAAAGTAGATGGCATCTTGTGACTTGTGAGAAGGATTTTGATGGTGCGTGCCAGTACGAGGTAGATGGGGATCATAGATCATGATGTGTTTATCCGTCAACTGAACATTCTCTGGTAAAATCGTGGATCGTGGACCAGCTCTACCGTGTCATTCACAAGTTTCATGTCTGTGCGTTCAACGACAATTGCAGTCAGTCAAAAGAACAACTATGAAGGAAAAACAAGTAAACGCAACCTAGTGGTTCTTGTCCCAGATTCGTGCAGGACAACATCCGTACCGTCGTTGCGTTCACCACCTTTCCAATTATCTCCACATATGTATCTCTAGCTCGGACATCCGTGTCCTGCACCCGAACCAATGATTCTTAATGCCAAAGCCATCGATAGGGAGAGAACACGTACCTTAGAAAGTTGTATCAACACCTCCCCGTCGTCACTCGCTTGCACAGTCATTGTGTCCTGTGATCGCTGCAGATGTAGTATCAGTAGATGATGCGTGCGGATCGCGATCATAGTAATCAGGGAAACGGTATGCGCACCTGTAGGACTTTACATGTTAGGCGGATAGTTTTATCGATGAAATCTGGGAGGCGGGCAGAGTTTACGCGTGTAGAGACGTGGTCTGAGGACATTGCACGTAGAAGTCGCGTGAAGAGTTAAATGATCATGAGTTGTGTTTATTTAGCTATAGTGGCTCAATTAGACGCGCAAAGGGCGATATGGAAATCATCACTCCGAGTCAGATCTGATTCTAGCTAAATACTGAATACCAGTGCGTTCCTCTAATTTCGTTTTCTATGATACGGTGCTTCGGACTCACTACTGTTCTGATAGAGCACTAACATACTTATAATTCAGAAGAGATGGAAAATTTGTTCAGACCGACTCGGACTCGCCTGCCAGTGTAGGATGGATCAGACATGCTAGATGTAGTTCTAGTGTGGAATCACTTGTACTCATGTGTTTTACATTAGTCCAAGACATTGTGCAGTTACTGGGTTATACAACATGTAAAATAACTTGTCCGTGCTGGTCACCGAATTAATTACCTTACCAGAACTTGCCAAACACACTTCCCCTCGCAGCTGGATTCAAAAACAATCCTACACCCTCCTGTATTGCAACACTGACTGGCCTCATTGGAGCAGAATCAAACACATGTGGGCAGGGTTGCATCAGCGGGTTTGCGTTTAACCTTGGGTTGTCCAGCTCGCGTTCATAGATCGATGGTTGACACGGTGACTCGGTGAGTTCTGGAGAATCAAACAACTGTCGAGCAATCTTGAGCCGGCTAAGGATCTAATTGTTGTCCCAGTTAATAAAAAAGTATTCAAGAGTACTCGTGGCAATTACTTGTTCATAGAACGCAATTTCGCCTTCAAGATGCTCTGTTGTTAGGGTGCGGAAGTCTCTACCCTTCTGTGCGTGGTATGTTTCCATTTCGGCCATAGTGGTGTTTAATACTGTCTCACAACGGGCACCCATTTCACCGTCCATCTGTGTTCCATTCAGTCAGAAATTTGCGACGATATTGGATTGACATACAAGTCCCTCCTCTTGATATCGCGAGAGTGTAGCTTTGTGAGTGGTCACAACTCCCTGTGTGCTGCATGAGTGACAAAAAAAAGGTTCGTACAATATGGTTCACTTCATATATTGTCGAAGGATGGGCTACACCTTTGAGGGATTCATGGGTTGCTAGTTGGGTTCGTCTTGCCTTGAAAAAAATCAGAGGCAATGACTCTATGTGACATGAGTATACTCTTACATGGTCGTCGTAGAGATCCGCGACATTTTGCAGAGTTTCTGATGTCTTCTGCATTGCCTTGGTTAATTTCAAGCAATCTGAGGATTATCAGTTGCTACCGAGAGACATTAAGAAGAAATCTGTCACCTCGACAGTCTTCGCGCCAGCACCATGCACCGTCCTCGTTACGTAGACCTTTAGACTTCACATCGTACTCATCATCGTGTTTATCCACTTCTGTTTGAGGTGTGGATACCAGTGGCTTTGAAGTGATCAGAGAAAGAAGTGAATATGCCAACAGTCGCTCAGCCTTGGACATCTCTTTGTGTTACAATCAGGTTTGCATCCACTTCCCAAGGAAGACACCTACCGACTCTTGCTTCACGTACACGTCCAAAAATGTTCCTCAGATCCTGTACACCTCGCCCCACAGCCTTGATGTGCTTATCAAAGCGGTCCACCGCGTCCCTGGCATCTTCTGCGTCAATATTGAAGGCGGGATGATATACGCGAGCATAGAACGAAGGTCCTGCAGCTGGCATTGAAAGATGCTGGGGTAGCAATCGTTTCCATTCCTACCAGCCATCAAAACAGTTAATCCTCGGGAGGCTACCAATGATTGAGGTGTAGCTTACCGAGTCACTTTCGCACCCCAAAAACAATGTAAGCACCTCAGCGTACCGAGCCACAGGGTGGCTGACTACTCTGCTGATATATCTTTCCAGATCACCTCGTCGTGCTTCGACGAAATCCTCGCTAAACCTCCCTGCATACTGCTTCTCTGGCAATGGCGGCAGCGCGATCCCAGGAAGCCTCCTCATCAGTGCTGTGTGCAAAACAACGAAATGCGAAAACCGTCGATATACTGTGATCCGTGTGGGGGAAGCAGGTGGTGTACTGTAGTCCAACTCAGGGCCGCGAGTTTCGTCGGCTTCGGAAGAAGGGTAGAACAGTGATGTGACACTATACACTGTGAATGCGCCTGAAAGCAAAGAGGCTCTCTTTGAAGGTGAATGGACGATCACTCGGAAAGGCGGTAGTTTTTCCTTCCATGCTGGTCCAGCGTCAACGAAATGGCGGTCGGCCTCTCCCATACCTAGCCGACTTAGAGCATTATTCTCATCCTCGTCTATCGTCGCATCACTCGCATCCTTCTCGTGTTTGGGAAATGAATCGTTTGAGAGAACGACGTCGGCCGTCGTGCCCTTGAGAACGAACTCCTCTGCGCCGCTAGTGACGAAGCTCGAAAACCGATTAAAGCTTTTGCCTCCAAGGATGCTTTGTCTAAAGCTTGGGAAAGCACCACGCCATTCACCAGTGTTCTGTGGGAATATGGGTGGGAGTTGCGAAGAGCTGGATTGGGGCGATGCACGGGGTGTGATAGACCCTGCGCCAGTGGAGGCTTCTTTTGTACGTGTAAAGGGCGCGTCCGAAGCTGTTACCTCAAGATCTGGTGCTGGGGTAAATTCCAATGTGAACTGCGAAGTATGTTTGACCTGAACTCCCCTTCGATTCGAACAGAGACTTACCGTATAGTAGGTTTGGGGTAACAGCCCCACTTCCCTAACACTATTCCTTACAAGACTCCATCCATCTGCGAGATCCTCTTTGATGATTTCCAGATCATCGCCTGCAGCCACGCTTAACTCCCGAAACTCTACTTTGCCTTCAAAGTCGTACAATGCACGCGCCAGGCGACTGCCCTCGGCACCATCGTCCGGTTCTTCATCTGAGAGTGATCCACTATTAGTGCCCACAGATTCCGTTTCAAGATGTTCAGTCCATGCGGCAGACGTGTTGATCCCTGCGTCGAATTCAGACTGCGGTCGTTGGAAGATCACGTTGAAGGCTGAAGGGTGTTTGGAGGATCGTGGAAGGGTCGTCATGAGCAAAAAAAGGTTCAGTAGCAATTCAGTAGTTCCAGGAACGAACTTGAAATCTAAAGTTCGGCTGCAAAAGACCTATCAATCTTGGTGCGATATCAACCTATGTAGCCTGAAGCTAAGTATGCAGTAGCCCAGCTTGAAGCCCTGAGTATGTCCCATATTTGTGACTCTCAGTCCTCGTGGCAACGAAGCGATCGAATGAAATTTGATCGTGGTGTGATGTCCCACTTTGGGCTACTTTGGGACGCTGACATATGCAATTGCAATAAATATTCCAATTTTTATACAAATCTTACTGCAAACAACTCCATGTTAAGCATACACCATACGCGTTCTACGTACTGTTCCTATGTTGTTTACGGTAGTTTCTTCCTTGTTCTCTTACTTGCAGTCTGGGAAACCTAGAGATCCCCAACCAGTCCAGGATGGGTGGCAAGCGCGGAAGTGATGAGTCTTATCAATGTCGTGGAGCTCCTTTACCTCCTCCTCGGTCAGATCGATGATATTGAAATTGCCTAAAAGAAAAATATCAGTAGACAAAAAAACCTGGACAAATATGCCATACTTGCTATGCGGGAGTTTGTGACAGACTTGGGAAGGACTGCAGAAGAAAGAAACTCATAAAAATGTGCTTCCAAGGGTCACAATGATAACGACGCAAACCTGTGACATTGGGCCTGTTGGCTTGAAGGGATATCAAAACATTTGCGGGCTGGACATTATATTTGTCTGCAATCTTCTTGACGACCTCATTGTTCAGTAGCGGGGAGTTGTCTGATCCAAGAGGAGAATAAGCAGTGACTACAATCCCTTTCTCATTACAGAGATCGACGACATCTTGTTGGGGACATGAACTGCATGTATAGAAGGTCAAATTTACGGGAAAGATAACTGAACATGCAGTAGATACGCACGGGTGAAGTTCAACCTGGTTAACGGCCGGGCAAATGGTGACCTCCGGGTCATTGAGGAGACGTTGTAAGAACTCGACGGAAAAGTTGGAGACACCTGAATATCATCTGAGCCTGACGTAAATCTACATTAGCCAGCTGAACCAACCGATGGCTTTCAGTTTGTCGGGATTGGCTTTATACACTTTTTCCATCGTTTTCCATGTATCCAGCCAGTCGACCTGTAAGTATCATTCAGTATTGATGAATACTTGTTAAAACGGTACCCACAGTTTTGTCTGCAGCACCATTTTTCAT
Organism: Tricholoma sp. MG99; assembly: GCA_003521275.1. NCBI lineage: Eukaryota > Fungi > Basidiomycota > Agaricomycetes > Agaricales > Tricholomataceae > Tricholoma > Tricholoma sp. MG99. The sequence continues at coordinate 53,163 of QOVE01007840.1, read as the reverse complement.
TGGAGCAGGCCAATGCATGAGCCCTGAAACAGAGAAGTGCGTCAAAATACTTCTGCAAGGAAAGACGAGTGAGTACGCACATAAGTCAATGTAACCAGTGCCAAGCTTCTGCAGAGAGCCGGCTAAACTTTGAGCAACATTCGTGTGGTCCGAGGGGGGGAGTTTGGTGGTCAAGAAAATCTCGTTACGAGGAACACCAGAGGCTTTGATACCCATGCCAACTTCCGCCTCATTTTGATAAGCAGCAGCGGTATCGATATGTCTGTATCCGTGCTTCAAGGCGAACTCGACTGCGTGCTCAACGGCTCCTGGTTTGGATTTCCAGGTGCCTAGAGAGGTATTCTTTAATTTATCCGCAAATAGTGATCAGGGAACACATACCGAGGCCAACGGTGGGCATCAAAGTACGGGTGTTGAGCTTGACAAATTTGCTAGCGGGCATTATAAGATTTGGCTTGAGTGAGAAAGAGACGATAGAGACAGACCCATGTCTTAAGGTCATAAATAATCTGAGACTACCGGGCCGCAATAAAGCATAGGAAGCCACGGGCTCCCCCCATCCCGAGCGTCCACGTTGGACCTGGTCGTTTGTGGTCAAAATTTTTCAAGTTAGGGGTAAACTATGGTTGATAACTCCGAGTCCGGTCCGGGATTATTTACCGAGTATACTCCGACCAACTCCGACAGAATCGGACAGATAAAAAATTCAATTGTTCCCACCCTTTCCTCTTCAGCGCTCACAGCACAGCAGACTCAAGGCTGCGATGTTCGCCCCACACAAGATGTTCTTAACGTCTTTTATCGCGAACGGGCCAAGGTCTGAGTATACTCTGTCTTCCTTGATTGGTTCTAGATGAATCCGGCGCTAACTCGCCGAGCGACGAACCAGACAATCGCCTTTTTGTCTGTCATGTCTGAAGATCTTGACCTTCGGATCAAGGGAGGACTCTGTTCATATTTGGCTTGAAAGTCGTCGCGGGGACCGGGCGGTACGCTCACTCTTGGTTCGTGACATTGCTCATATCTTTATCGATATGGAACGTGTGTCTCCGGACATGCCCAAAGAGATCATCGAATCCACCCATTCGGCTCTTTGTTTTTTTTGGGGGACTGTCGTGAGATGGCTCCTTCCATCACCCTGGCACCAATCCTTGGACAGACAACATTCGTATATATCATTGTACTCGCAGCTAACAAGTCGGTCAGAACCCTATCAAGGTCTGGCTCACGGAAACAACCCGTACACCTGCGCGGTCTACTCTCGCTGCAAACTCGGTCAGAACCCTACCAAGGTTCGGTTCAAGGGAACAACCAGCCCTTCTCTGCACCGCCGTACATAAGCGCGGTCTGATATTGTCGAGTCGTCCTGGATTGATCACGCCAGATGATGATGCATCACCGCATCTATCATGGGTACCATGCACGAGGGGATTGCAATGCCCGAACTGAGATTGATCCATCGTCCTTTAGTTCACTTCGCAGCTCGTTTTTCCTTGGAATAACGCAACTCGATTCAGACTACTTTTTGTCTGCTGTGCCAATTTTTTTTACCCTTGCTCATTTGTCTGAGCTTTATCTGTTACAAGCTGTGACGTATGATGGATGGTGAGTACGCTCTACCAAACATTACTTCGCAATCTCGAACGTCTATCCCTTTCAGATACTAGTTGGTATGTGTACTTGTAAAACTGTACCTTAGAGACATGAGCATTAAGGATGCAACTGTTTACATCGGTTTTGTCGCGCTGCCCGTATCTTTGGATGGCAAGGTCTATTCATATCGGACATTTCAAGTTCTAACGCCTGACTTCATTTATTCAAGTTCTTGTCCTCACAGCAGCCCAAAGGCTGCGCCGTCTGCCAACGTCTGCCCCACTTCTGAACGTCTCTTATCGCAGTGATTAATGATCGGTGCAGATGAATCCGTTGGTGACATTGATATCCCTTTTTGTATGCCACGTCTCGACTTGACTTGTGAAGGGAGGACCATGCATCTTTGGCTTCAAATTCGTCGTAAGATTGGGCGGAACATTTACTTTTGTCCACGCTTCTTCCACGTTAGCACAGAATTCTGGCACTGCAAGGTGCCGAGATCGTGGTGAAGTCACAAGTTCTACCACCAGATCCACGGCTCGCCCAAGCCGCCCTTTCCTTAGCACGATGAGATGCGACCTGTGGCCGGGAGTTAATAGCTCGGCAAATGTTCGCCCCCAACAAGACCCGAAACGGGTCTGTCTTGGTGAACGAACTGTCCGAGTACTTTTTTTTTGGCCCTAGTTCGCATTTTATGAATCCGATGGTAATCCAACGACCGTTCCACAAGTTCGGCGGAAAACTACTCTCTAGGATCTTGAGACATTGAAGGACGTCGTGTCAGGACTTGGGACTACTTCATTCAGCCGCGCGAAAATGGAAGACCGCTTTATTCCCGGCTATCCTGGCTTCTTTCTTGACGATGACATCATACGCCCTGCCTCTCAACAAAGCTGTCCTCGTTTTTTTTCCTCCTCAAAATGACAAAATACTGCGACAGACCGCGATCTCAGAGCCATATGTTGTTCAAGTCATGATCAAAGGATTGAATCGGTATATCATAACCCTAATTGCAATGAATATCTTAGTCCCTGATCACTAGTACTTTTCAGACAGGGCGACGTTGCTGCCTATTTCCGTTCCCAACAGGATATCACTGTTCGTGATTTTTTCTTGGTTTTCAGACCTGTGTTCAGCCGCCCTACGTTAGATTGCGATTGAGCGATTGCTTATGGCGCATATCCTATCACCACTTCCCCTTAGGATCAAGTTAGACGGAAACGGGTATTCGTTGCGTGGTGGTGAGTCAAGCATGGCTTCCAGCTCAATGTTATTGCTCTGATCTCGTATGAAATCTAGAACGCAAGGAGTGGGAATATGGAAACGTATTGCAGCTTTCATGGGGCGACCAGCTCGTGCGGCCTTGCAAAGATAAATGGAATTTTATCTTTAGTGTTGACAATTGAAAAAAGACTCAGTAGTTAGCTTCCCTGGCAAGCGTCAGTGTCTCCTGTGCTAGTTATCCTCTCCCAATCTACGCACCACGGTGGTTCAGGGCGGATGCCGCAATTCAAGTCCACGAGAGGGTCAAGAATCTTATATCTAGCTACGGAACTCATCGTGCAATTTCGCTATGGAGTAAGCCATCCGTCAGATCAGACGTTCTAAGTATGCGCCCCAAGAGGTCCCAGAATCTGAAAGCTTCGAATAAAAAGTAAGGGCTGTCTCCAGAGTTGGCGAAATTCGAATACTATTGCGCACTCTTCCAATGGAGGTTACCATCCAACAATCATTTATCGTATTGTTCATCGACACTGTTACATATAAGACCTGACATTGTATCTTTAGGAGCGGCGACGAAGGCATACACGAGCATTTGTTGGTTTGATAGTGAAGTCGGGTGTCCATTTGAGCAAGATTCGCTTTTGCTCTGCATGCGATTTTGTCTTGAGGTCGTCGGGCACGAGAATTTCATACCGCCGCGTGAGATAGGCGAGGATGCAGACACCTTCAGTGATGGCAAAACGTTGTCCTATGCAGCTGCGCGGACCAGAAGAGAAAGCATCGACTGTTGGGTATATGAGCGAGTCATTAAAACGTGACGACAACTAGAACGTGGTACATACAGGCATCGCGTGGCCAGCGGTATGCATCTGTGTCAATGAACCTCTCAGGTTTGAACTCTGCAGCATCATCGCCCCAATATATCGCTGAGCACAACATGAGAATAATGCAAATTTATGGAAGAAGGCCTCACGATTCATGTGAAGTGCTGGGATATCAACGATGACCAGGCTTCCGCGTTTGATTGGGACAGTATATTCTTCTACGTTCCGCACCAGACCATCACGACCCGTGGTAAACCGGCGAGCTTTGAGAACCGTGTCGGCACCGACAATCTTGCCCAAGCGAGGCACAGGGGAAAACAGGCGAAGGACTTCGTAAAAGGCTGCTGTTGTGTATTCCTTCGGAATCTATTCAGTATCTAGCATTCAAGATGATACATGTCATTTACTAGACTTGACATGGATTCTTTGTACGGCTGTGGAGTTGTGAGATGGACGGATAATACGTCTCAGTTAGTAAACCATACTGAAGGTGAATCTGGAGATGGCACTCCGTCCGGCCACAACCTACTTGCCTCCTCATAGAGACGCTGCTGAGCATCTGGATAGAGAGCCAGCAAGGCGACAGCAAAAGCAAGCGTATCAGCTGTGGTTTCTAGCAATCAGAGTCAGGTTCAAAATTCAGGCGGAAAATCATAATATAATATACCATGCCCAGCAATGAAATATGTCTGTTCATGGCAGTTGAATACCTATACACAACAAAATAAAAGTGTTGGACGTACAAAGGTGTCCGATAACAATTCATCATCCGAGAGTTGCCCGTCATCAGACATATTTGCTTCGACCAAGTTACGAAGCAGACCAGCATCCATAGACGTGGATTTGCCTTCAGCAATCCACGCTCGTGCCAATGAAATTACTTCTAGCATGTGACCTTGCACCGCATCGAAAGAAGCGCTCGTCTTGTCCAAAACCGGCGAGATGTATGGAATATGAATGTGGTTACACAGTGTATACAGCCATGTGGGCGTGACAACCTTCGGGAGAAGGAACCACAGAGCAGTGGTGAGGGCAGGCTTGAATGCTATTGCATGACCAAGGGGCGGTTCAGCCTGCGAATCTTCCTTTAATGAAACATGACGGTTGAATCCAGCGGATGAAATAATGAGCATAGCAATCTAGAATATCAAAATATTAGCCCACATCCCAGAGAGCATCTCTTGAAGTCCGACTTGCATGAATAAATACTTCCAGAAGAGGAATGCTTTCACCCGTATTGGAAGGTCCTTCCAGGGTATCGATTTCGTCAAACCACTCATGAATGATACGAACAGACTCGCGCCATACTAGAGCATTGTTCGCCTAGAAAATAATGTTGGTGGGATGTATGATGTACAGTAGACGGACAGCTTGCTCACATCGTTGAAAGCAGAATTTGCGACAGATCTATGCCGTTTCCAGTCTGATCCATCAGTTCCTACAATATTCGGTCCGTATATGTTCAAAGCTTCGTACTACGATGCCTCAGTTTGCCTGACATTTTACACAAGTGATATTCGAACTTACTGCCTCAACGTCCTTTGCAAAAAGTACCCGGTCTGCGCTCACTGCTTTGATTGCATCTGCGTCCGCAAGCCAAAAGGTTGGAAGGGCGTTCCAGAAGAGGATAGAAGAGAGGCAAGTACTGCCGTATGATTTGTAAACTGCAAAAAGGGTGTTAGCACCGTTCTTCATGTTCGCCTTGATAGGATAAACATACCAGAGAATTCGCCGAAGTAATATCCCATTTGGCCCTTGAAGGGGAAAAATGAGGCAAGTAGAATCGATATGGTGCGAAAAGGGTGCAACCATAAGAAAGAACCACCCGGACAAACTCTAGAAATTCGAACACTATGATCTACGTTTGTTGCAAGAATAGATAGACTCACTTTAAGACATCCTGCTTAGATTTGATAGCCAATGTTTTTTGCAAGAACCATTTGGACACCCAGATTGTCAGTCCAGCAAGGGCAGCTTGGACTATTGTAAATCTCATAAGAAAACGATGTAGTAGCTGGCAAGTTCAAGAGAAAGCTGCCTCGCACTGGTCGGGGTCTAGAATTGTTTCAGATCTTGTGTACACTGCTCTATGTTCACTAGGCTCTCGCCCAGGCGCCCAGGGCCCGCTGTCACGGTCCACATGGTATATGAATGATGGTTCCCAGGCCGAAGTTTCTGAGCGCCGTGAGCGGTAAGAAATTTGAACTTCAAGTTGAATGTGAAAGGGATCACGTGTACGCGTCACTCTACATTCGCGATGAACTCATCGGAGGTCGAGGTCAACCCATATGAGCTCCTCGAGGTCAAAATCGAAGCTACAGAACAGGAGATCAGAACTGCTTACCGGCAGCGCTCACTCAAGGTTCACCCGGACAGAGTGCGTATATAACCCTACCAGTCTCTCACAGCATGACTCACTCACGACAGAATCCGAACAATCCAGATGCAGGTGAGCACTTTAATCTAGCGACACTTGAGTCCTTTCTAAACTCAATCTGCAGCACGTAAATTCCACGAACTAAATCAAGCATACGAATTACTCCTCGATCCGCTGAGGAGGCTAGCTCTCGATGCTAAGCTGCGAATAAAGCAAGCACGGACAGAACGTTATAAGAGCTATGATAACAAACGGAAGAATATGGTGGAGGAACTGGAGGCGAGGGAGCAGGCATTCAAGAAGGCTCGGGTAGATAAACAGAAGGAAGAAGTGGAGAGGTGGCAGGAAACGGAAAGAATAAAAGATGAAGGGCGGCGGCTTAGGGAGGAGAGGGAGCGGGAGATGACACAGCGAGAACAGGAACAACTCCGGATGGCTGAAGAGACAAAGGAAGATGAGTTGGATGCTCCGTCACTAGGTACAGTTTCGCAGACATTGAGCAAAAATGATATCCCACTAACGATATGACTACAGATGCTCTCGACACAACCGTCCGGCTCAAATATACCGTCAAATCGCATCCTACACTCATGAGCGCCGAATCAATAGCGAAACTGATGTCGTCATTTGGCCAGGTAGACAAAGATTCCATTGTCCTATCACTGAAATCTCCCAAAAAGGATCTTGATAAACCGCCAAAATATGGTACCGCACTTGTACCGTTTAAGCAAATTGGAGACGCGTTCGCTGCGGTGTGTGCGAGCGGAAAACGAGAGCGGGGATTGGATAATATCGAGGTTGGGTGGGTTGGAAGGAAGGAGCCGCCGATATTGGTATGGTTGAAGAAGATGGGTAAATTGGGGACCCCGCTACCGACATCTGGAACAAAAAAGACAAGCGATGATGGTGAAGGAAACGTAGGCAAGAGCGCAGGGCTTTCTCAGACGCAAACAGCCATGGATTCATCTCCGTATACCTCTTTCCCTTCATCCTTTGTACGTCCCCTTTCGCGATAGTTTAACTACTTTTTTATGCTCTGCATCACAGCCTGATATATCAACGCCTACGAAGAAAGTGGAAATCGCTCCCGCAGGGATTGATTACGAGTCGTTGACGCTCATGCGGCTCCGGCAAGCCGAGAGGGAACGCCTAGAGCGCGAGATTCGTGAGCAGGAAGCAAACGAATAGATTCTGGAGGTTAGAGACGTAAGGTCTGACGTTGACATCGCAGTTGACATCTACGGTGGTGAGGAGACCAGCTGTTCGTTGTGCTGTGGTATGCTAACATGTAGAATAGCCATCCAGACGAGATTGGATCATGATGCATATTTATTGCGACGATCCCGAGAGCGATAAATTACAATAAGTTTAGATTGGCACGATAATCGCTGATGACCATGTCAACTCTTCTCAACCCACTGCTCATAGGCATCTTCCTTCAGACTTGTCGCATATTTTTCTTCTACCGTCACACAAAGATCGTCCAAGGCGTCCAAGGCAGTCATAAGGGCTGATAGTGACGACAGATTATCTGGGGCAAGAGGGAGAACGCACATGGTAGCGGATAAAAAGGGTAGAGAACAGGACTACCAACCATGCATCTGGATACGGACTTGAATCACATTTTCTGAAGGATGCGGAGCACTGGGATGGAATCAGCACTTGGGTATCATAAATGAATATGAAAGACATGATGCCATTGCGGAATAAAGAGCGTATCACACGTACGTCACAAGGAGTTGTAAAATATGATAGCGGACAAATCCGTGGACAAAGCAAGTTGGAATTCGAAAAGAGTATGGCCGACGGAGCCGTGCTCCAGCTATGAAGCACGAGGCGAGATGCGAACGTGTAAAGGGACGTAGCCATTCACGATCCCCGACTAGCAGTGACATAGCTCAACGGAGAAACAGGGGTTGTGTAACGCGATAGCGGACATCCCCACGGACAAAGCAACCGTGCCACAAAATTAAGGCGTCACTGAGAGAAAACTGGAGTTGACTCTGTCCACAGATGAGGGATGTTTCACGACTCGCGAGTCCGCCAGGGAAAGCAACACGAGTGGAGCGGGATGATTACCTGTAACCGCAGAATTCCACCTTCGGACTGGTCGAATGAGTTTCAGATTTTTGTCAAATGAATGAACATGGCGTACTTTTTCATTAGCATCCATCTCAGAGCGTTTCCGATCGTGTGTGTTTCGTCGTGAATTTGATAAGTAGCAGCAGATAAATCTGGTGCTGCTCCTTTCATCTATAAGTCCATGGCATAAAGAATTACCAATCGTTAGTCGCGTCGGGAACAATATGGGAGAGTACTCACGATTTTAATTTTGGGTATTGTTTCTGCCATGTTTTAGGCAGCGGGATACTAGTAAAGCTGAAGCGTTCACTGGCCACAAAATTTCGGTCGTCCGAGTCAGGTGTCATTGACAAACATAAGACAACAACGCACCGTCGAGCACAATGGCGACGGCAGTACTTAGATACTTATTAGATATGACAAGAATAAATAGCATTCTTCGGATCTGCTTTGCTCGTTCTTGGCATATATCGGACTTTCTTTAGTGAGAGTCCGCTATTGGGTGAGCACTGAGTCAAGCGGGATACAATGTGTTCGGTATGCACACAAGACCAAACAACGCGAGCAGGATTTCCTTTGTCCTCCGAGTCATGAACTATGGTGAAGCCCACGTTAGTATCAATGGATCGGCTAATCCTAATTGCTGATGATCTCTGGCTAATTGTATCCTTTTTTAGTTCTATAAAGCTACTCGCGGTTTCCCGGGCTTTCTCCAGTTTTTACTCCCATCTCACTTCCTTCTCTACCTTGCTTTTTCTTCTACACTTCATAAGGCCGGCCTTTTCTAGCCCTGGTGGTTCTTTCTTAAGCCAATTCATTATTTCATCGAACATTTACGGGTGTTTCAATGGCTTCCTATGATTCTTCATCCATGCGCCCCACACTTCCACCGCTTCACACTCTCGACCTTCCTTATCCTCTGTCGAGGAAGCACCCGTTGCAGGGTATTCACGCAGAACACGATCACAATGTAAGCTTGTAAAATACATGTTTCCTTCGCATGTTGTCAATAATTTGAAATCATAGCCGCGCCAGCATTCAGTTGCTGGTCCTTCGCAGCATTGGCGCTATGTGCCCCGCCAAGTATCTCAGTCGTCTTCTCGCACATCGTCGCCCACGCCATCTGATGACATTCATGTACACTCACTTACTTCCCTTTCCATCCCGACTTTCCCTCCGACATTCCGTCTCGTGCCATGTACATTCGAGGAAGCCACCGCTGTCGTCGTCGCTCCATCGTTGACGTCACCACCCGAAGACAAGAAACTTTGTCCCCTGTTACTCACCGGCCGCTCCTTGAGTCAGTTCCGTCATTCACATCCTCGCCTTTGGCAGGGCGCACGAATTCATCCATACCGAATAGCACCCAGCACTCGAAGATTGTCATCATCGTCAACGTCATCGGAGTAACTGTATTTTAGCTTCCGTGCTTCAATATGTAACATTTGGACGCGTGCATAATGGCTGCCAGTGTACCACCAAGCATCATATACTTGTATCACACCTATGTATTAATCTGGGGAGACGGGAAAGACGATTGTAGAATTTGACGGTTACATATTGCTATGTACAGTATTGTAGTACATAACACTTACACAACAATGTATTATACTCACTACACAACGCTTGCAGGAAGTATAAAGATGCGGATTATTATCCAGAGCCCAGCAAGATGCAAGTGACTGCCGAAGCGGATTGAGTTGTTTAGAATGGCACTTAAATCGGAATGGTGATTTGTGAGGCTGGCAGCGGGTAGGGGTATCTTAGTGTGAGCTTTGAGACAAATCCGCCTTCCTCAAAAACCGTAGCAAGTGCTTGACTACCGCCTCTGGTGCCTCCTGCTGCACCCAATGCCCTGCATCCTCGACCAGCACAAAGTCCTCTTCGCTCATCATATCACAAAGTTTCTCTCTCATCTTCTCCACAGCACCAGGGAATTGATAAACGCCCCAGTCTTGTTTACCCGATATGAACATCGCAGGCACCTCGATGTGCTTCCCAGAAAACACCACTAGGTCTTCTGACCACTTTTCATCCGTCATGACGCGATACCAGTTCAACCCACCCTGCAAACCAGTCGCGGTGTACTCCGTCACATATACCCCAAGTTCCTCTTCGGTGAGCCACGTATTTCTTTCGATCTCGTCTGGGGAAGGTGCATCGCGGTGGACGACCTGTGCCATTGTTTCGTGTAGAGGCATGATATAGTAATTCGGCATGAGAGCAAAGGAGGAGGCAGAGAAGGAGGGTAGACGGTATGGTTGGTTCTTAGCCCAATCGGCACTCTTGACGTGGTAGTACGCTCGCAAGAAAGAGCGGAACTCCTGCTGTGCTTCTAGCATATCTCTGTTTGCTTCCGGAGTCGAAAAATACACTGTGTAATGTTTCCGGGGCGGAGTCAAACAAGCTAGCTGCTTGCTCAAGGACTTTAGAAGCGACTCCTTCGGTGAATTGGATGGGGGTAGAGTAGGTGCTCCCGTAAATGGGGAACTCAACATGACTACTGATTTGAAGATGTCGGGGCGGATAAGGGCACAGTATCCCGCTACTCTCGAGCCACAGTCGTGGCCCACGACCGCAGCAACAGACTGATGCCCAAGAGCATAGACCAGGGCAATGACATCTTTCACTAAATTCAAGACGCGAAACGGAGAAAGATCGTCCTCGAATTGGACGTTATCATGTTCATCATGATGTGGTGTGGTGTTGCTATGACTCCTGGTACGGCCAAATCCTCGCTGGTCAGGTGCGACTACGTGGTAACCAGCTGTTGCTAAAGGAGCGATGACTTTCCTCCAGGAATACGACAACTCGGGAAAGCCGTGGAGTAAGATAACCAGAGAGGCCCTTTGGGGCGAGTGCGGAGGTTGTGCTTCAAGGATGTGGACATCGAGACCGTCAAGGACAAGACTTCTCGATATGACTTCCGACGGAAGGCCTGCCCAAGACATTGCAGAGGACAGAATGGAACGGGATGATCCTTGAGAACCTAATGCAATTTATAGTTAGACTCTCATAAGTAGACAAAATGTCCGGCTCGGGCTGAGTGTTGGCCGGCCTTGAACATTTTCGAAATGTCCAAAACGGTATCGTATCAACACTACCAGTAATGGATATCGATGGATCGCCGATTGCATGTATGTACCGACCCTCACAAAGAAAACCCAAAATGTCCCATGATTTACACGACCTCATCTACCTTCGATCGATTGATGCAAAATCCCTAAAAAGCCAAAGTGAGCATTCCAAAGCATACAGCAGGTCGTATCTAGTGCGAACAGGAGTAACCCATTCCTTGCAGCCACAACATACACCTGCCCAGTCATAGTTCCCGAGTTTTGCGCCACATTTCGGGTTTGGACACAGGATCTTCCCCGCCAGCTGCCCCGATTCCAGGAAGTGTTCCATCCACTTCATCTATACGAAGAGAATATAGAAATAGCTGTGACGATATGAGATAGCCACATACCGGCTCGACAAAATATCCAGAACACTTTGGATTCATAAGAATTGGTGGGCTTATTGGAGACACTGCCCTTGATGCGGATTGTAGTGAGGTCATGGCCATGGGTGACCTCAGTGCAGCTAATTTCGGGTTCGCATTTAACTGTGCGGCCAGCTCTGCCGGACTGACTAGCTGTGTTGTTGGATACTGTTCAGGCGCTGATCTTCGATCTTCGTCTGGAGTGTCTTGTTGCTCCGCACCTTTCTCTAGAACGTAATTCCTTATTTCTGCAGGCGAAGACAGCATAGCATCGGACAGTCGACGACCTAGAATTTTTGCTGTTTCGTCCGACATGCTAGTAGAATTATGCATGTAACTTGTTCTTCCTGTCATGTCCACCGCCGACGGTGTAGCATCTTCATCATCGCTGTCTTCCAATGCCGACATGGACAACAAAGGGTCTCCATGTGGCAAATTACGCAAGGTTGGTCTGTCAGGGGCGGAAATTCTGCGTGCCAGAGCAGAAGTCGGGGTCGATTGAGGATGTTTTGGCTTCGCAGTAGCTTCGCCATCACCAGGTGGAGAATCACCTTCTGTGTCAAGTGCAGACATCGAGAGGGTATCGCCAAAGGACAAGAGTGAGGGACGACGGGGCCGAGAGTCAGTGACCGCACTAACGTGAGGTCGTGACTGGCTCATCGAGGGGCGATGGGAAGATAACGTAGAGGGGCGTCGGGAAGTAGCAGGAGACCTTACAGCAGGTGTAGCGGGACCTAGCTGTCCATGATCAAGCATATGTTCTCGTGTAGCAAGCTCTTGCCTACATACAGTTCAGTGCTCGTCAACGCACGCAACGTGTAGTAACACTTACCTGCACATTTTACATCTGATCTTGCGACGCGCTCCGCCAGGAGTATTAGGCGTCGAATCTGATGGTGTATGGGGATATTTCGCGAACATATCTGTCTCTGGCATGGAGCCATCACCATCTGAAATTTAAGATACCGGTGTTTAGGGCCGACTCAGGCAAATGGATAACAGTCACTTACTCAGCACCTCCTCCAGTGCTCTCTCCATATAGTACATTCGTGTAGTCTTGTCGCGACGTGATATCTTGAACCGGGCTTCATGAAATATTTCAAGCTGCCGTGAAAATCCTTGGTTGGGCCTGGAGTTCGCAGTGAGTTGGTCGACCTATAGCAGGCATCCAGGTAGACGTACTCGATATGGGGACGAACTTTTCTGATCATCTCTAACGCAGCCTCAGGGTTCAGATTCCGACTGTACATCAGGTAGGCGGCCACGATAGTTGCACTTCGACCTATTTCATCAGGTCAAGTTCTGTATAACCTCGAGAGATAGAAAAGCTTCACTGATGCCGCCGTGACAATGTACTAAAACCCCTCTTCCTTTGTCCAGCTCCGCTTGAATAAAATGAATGGAGGGCAGGAGATGGCGTAGGACGTCTGCGTCTTCTGTATCATCAAGAAGGATTTGATGTTGGATGAAAGTCTGGAGGAAGGTTAAATAGTCAATCAGAAGGGCCCAGGCACGTGGGAAGGAAGTTGAATTAGACAGACTTGGTTTATTGTGATCCTGCCTCGCATTGCAGACAATATACTGAAGATTTTGTGTGCTTTGAGATTCTCCACATCAAGAGCGCTCGGAAGGTCCCCTATCCATAGCCCCGCCGTGACTTCGTTCATTGACATCGTAGCCACGTACCGCCGTTTCCCAGTTCAAGGGGTTAAAGCTTAAAGGTTCGGGGTAAGTGAGTTCAGCGCTGTGACCTCACGGAACATAGGTATGGACATTTTATAAATAGCAAATAAAGGTGTCACTACTATTTGTTTATACTATTGGTTACCTATTATAGAAGCCAGTCGATCGCGTCTGTCGCACTCTGATTTCTGACCCAAGCTCAAGGCTCCGCTCCGGGTCCGCATCGGCGGCACTTGGAGCAAAACTTGGTGCCAAAATGATTCATTCTGGAACGAATTGTAGAAGGGTGTTCAGTTATCTACCTTATGCCATTATGAGTATACATACTCGACTCCGTAACTAGGTATACAAACTTTAAATTTGCAACCTTCAAGTTCCAGCCAGTTCCAGCCATTTACCGGGTAGAATTGGAATCCAGTAGGCTGACGACTGCCGATGGCGATGACTGGCGATGACGGATCCAATAGAGCACCTCGGTTTGAGGAACGATCTATTGGCTACTGCTCTTAGTGAGCTTGAAGCTGATTTGTGGCCACATCATGCCATGACTCGGAAAGCTGAGCCTGAATGTTGTTACTCATTCTCCACAATAAAAAGCTGTTGATCACGTAGGGTACTATACACAACCCTGACGACAGTTGATAACAGAAGTAAGCAGGAGTCAATTAGCTAATTTCCAAGGGCCATGCTGGACAATAGCTCGGTGAGATGATCTAGACACGGTATGTATCAGTAGATACGCACCGCCCCAAGCCAGCCAAATCACCGTTGAAGAGGTCCTGGTCACCGGGATTTGGGCCGGAGTCGGCGTACTGCCAGAATGTGGTGAAGCTGAAAGATGTATTGTAGTGTTGCTTTAATGGATATCTCAAAAAAACTTACGCCCATCCGGCTGGGAGGGTGCCGATAGCAGAAGCATAATTGGCGATCCACAGCGGATTATTAGTTGAAAATGCTGGGCTGTTACCGGTGCAAGTGGTCCACCAATTAGTAGTCGTGTACATAACTAACATCGATGTTAGGTAGGGTAAGTAAACGCGAAAGACCATAAGTAGGTACTGGGGTAGCTGATATTAGGACGGAGATGATCAGTCATCTTGCTGATCATGACAGGAGGTCCGATACCTACCGCCCTGTGCTTGAGTGATACGTGGTCGAGAAGTCCTGAATCCATGCTACCATGGCAGCCGCACTCAAGCCATAGCACGTAGCGCCGTAAGGATTGTCTAGCAAGTCACGATGAAGCAGTAGGTCAGCGGTTTACAAGGATTGGTTGAACACTGGCATTAGACAGACACTCGATATCGAGAGCTCCAGGAAGGGTTCGGCCTAGACATTTGCATTAACAGGCAGCAAACAGTTAACTGATATCGAAGTACCATCAGCACTCCAGCCACCTTTAGAAGTTCGTTCAGTGTAGTTTCCAGGTATTGAAAATTATGTCACCTCCATGGGCCAGAAAGTAGGTCGCTTGCACAGCACCCGTTGAGATGTCAGGCCTCGCGAAGTGATACCCGCCACGAATAATGCTGTAATCAGTGGCGCCGGTATACTGAGAACTGAAATAGGGGTTTGTATAACCTAGTCAGCTAGATGAACCATATATCCAATGGTTCATTTCAGCGCGAAAAAATATTCGCACCGGTCCCTTCAGTTGCCTTGATGTACACAAATGCAATACTGTTGGCTTTGACCGTCGCCCAATTGATGTTGGGTTGGTAGCCAGATACGTCAATTCCCTGAGGAGCAGCGCGTTTCTCGAGAGGAGAAGCGGAAATGCAAGAAACAGCGACGAAGACCAGTGATATGACTGAAAGCAATTTCATCTTTCTACAAGGCAGTGAAATCTAAAGGAGAGGGAGAAGAACAGGGTAGTGTGTTTATAAGCGGAGATTGGTCGTCACCTGGTGGTTGGTTACAGACCTCCACCTGGATTAAAGGATAAATCCAAAGATGAGCTGAGAAGATATTATCCCGCAAGTCAGATCATCGGGGCTGGTGTAGGTCACAATGGCACATTGGCCACAAGGTAACTGTAGACTTGCTAGTTACGAACAAGGAAGCAGGTAAAGCATTGCAGTGGCATGCACCAAGCCCGAGGTGATGCCAATCACCATGTGGAATTGACGTGCACTACTTTCGGTCCCGGCGCATCAGCATTCTGTGAGATGTCAGTATGTGGAGATTGTGTGCAAAAATGTAGTCCCTCAGGTTATCTTCGTACAATCTTCGCATGGCGACGTTTCTTGGAATTCTGCCTGTTAGAAACATTCAATTTTTGGCCAGTAGACATAATCACGGCGGTAATAGGACCTAACGTTATTCAGTATTCGAATATTACGACAGGACTAATTGAGAAAGATGCATTTTCTACTGCAGCACCGAGTCAAGTGACTCGAACACGTTGGCCAGATCCTTACTCACTTTGTCCAGACTCCACCTCGATTAGCCTTCCGAGCTAGCGCTAGTATAGTCACCTTGTGGAATCTTGACATGATAGTTGATACATATGCGAGTGATGTAGGAAAGGTGTATAGTTCCATAAGTAAAGCCACTTCGCGCACATCGGACACGTCTTGGCTGAGATTTTCACCGTTGGTTCGGCAGCATTGCCGCCTGTGTTGTAAGTCAGTCAGTCTGATACGATAAATAGGCTCAGCTAACGTCGCTCACTGACCGCTTATCGTTCTTCAAGCTTCAAGTTCAAATTCAAGGTTGCCAGGTCAGTTCTAATTCTTCTGAAGATCTGGATCTTTGGAAGGTTCAAATAATGGGGGGGGGGCAATCTCGGGTAAAGCCGCGGTCAAACTTGAGTAAACAAACATACCAAAACCGTTGTTTTGAGTGAAGCTGGCCGTTTTTGTGAGGTTCCCAAGCAAATCTTTTAGTTTTTTCTATATACATGGCTTCTACGATATCTAAACTAACCTTGTGCACATGCACAATGCCATATAATGTAGTATATTTATTGTAAGAGTCAGAGAGAAAATGCCAGTCAAAAAATGTGAAGTTGTCATAATCTCCCTATTTTACTGTTTTATTAATTCCTACACCATCCCTACCACTTCTGAACACCTCCAAAGTCACATAACAGTTGGTTTGCTTTCATAGTGACCCATTATTTATTGTTGAACAGCTCAGTTAGGTGTTCATGCTCTAAAATATCTATGACACAAGTCAATTAGTGGTATAAATCCAGCCTACAACCTCCTGGATGTCGTAAATAGTAATTTAGCAATATCTCCTTCATTATTTATCTTATTTTATGTATCTAATGACATTCCATTTGGTATAGGAGTGTTTGGGAGTGATTCCTGACCTCGACGCGCATTGGACGTGTTGATCGCGGAATTTGAACTCCGCTGTTATGTCTGTCGCGTCTCAAAAGTAGGCAACATAATGACCCATTTTGTGGCTTCCTCGCTCAAAATGGCACCTTATGTCATTGGTAAGAGCCTGTTCGGTAATAGGGATGTGTGCGAGAATTTTGTAAGTTTGAGTGTATGATCGGAGATTACCGATGATCTAGTGTCGGAGCTTCAAGTGGATGTCCCGTGCTGATAGTATCAAATGATTAGATAGAAGCACAGTGTATCACTGTAGGCAGTGGATGCTACATGTTATAAATTCTACATGGCTCGTATAATGACTGCAGAAACCACTTCTGATGGAAGCCCCTGGCTTTGTGCACTGGCAACAACATCAACGGATTATCCGTTTCGCAGCTCTGATTGTTAGCATTGTTATCACTGCTACTGCCAACATACTACAGCCCTTTTATTCCAAGGAACCTTACCACACATCTGCCCTTTCTGGTGAAGCCTGGGTATTAGAGCTTCTGTCTGGTCATCCTGACTGAATTTGCACTGAACTTGGTATGACTCTTGAGGTTTTTAGCAATCTTATACAGGAGCTTCGGGATATGGGCTATTCAAATTCAAGACATGTATCACTAGAGGAACAGCTTTCTATTTTCCTTTATATGTGTGTGACTGGTTTGACTATCAGGCATGTTGGTGAGAGATTCCAAAGATCAAATGAAACCATTTCATGGTAAGCAATTAAAAATGTGTTCAGAGATACTTTGTAACCTGAAATTAATGACAGATACTTTCAAAAGATCTTAGTCATTTTCTCCTCCCCTCCCTTCTACACAAAGTATGTAAAACTGCCACAGACTGGTTACTGACTCCCCCGCCATATCCGCCATAACCCTAAACTTTGGCCATATTTTAAGGGTGCTTTAGGAGCAATAGATGGCAGCCACATCCACTGTGCACCACTATCAGCTAATCGACAATTCTATAGAAACCGCAAAGGATTCATCTCTCAAAACTGCCTTTTTGCATGTTCCTTTGCTCTCCACTTTGTATACAGTCTATGTGGTTGGGAGGGCTCTGCATCTGATGCTCGAATTTGGGATGATGCACTTTCAAAAGGCCTTAAAGTTCCAGAAGGAAGATACTATCTTGCTGATGCTGGCTTCCCATCATGCAAGGAGCTTCTTACCCCATACAAAAGTGTGCGCTATCACCTTGCTGTCATGAGAGCTTTTTCATCTTATCTTATCTAATCATATCTGATCTTATCAGACGGTTATCATATCTATATCGTTATCAGTTTAGGTATCATATCTAAGATCTACGATCTAATGGAACGTTCTACTATACTCTATCACATTCTGTAGTATCACACATCGCCTCATGGATACCTTACCGTAGCCATGTGTAGCGTAGTATATAAGGTATCCAATATACACCGAGAGACTCTAGTCTAGTTCTCTTCGGATTCATGCTCGTAATAGTGTGACGTCTAAGACTATGAAACCCTATCCTCATTCTTATAACGCTAAGTTCATCTTGTGGGAGCCTGTGAGTCATTGCGACGAGCGTTGCCCTAACACTTGCTGAGTGGGGCCATGCAAATGTCAGGTATGTAATTAAGTTGACTGTGATCCTGAAAATTCAGGCCTCAGAACAAGGAAGAGCTATTCAATCTACGCCATTCATCAGCATACAATGTTATTGAACGTATTTTTGGTGTTCTAAAACGCCGGTTCTGAATCTTGTTGCTAGCACCAGAATATAGCTTGGAAGTGCAGGCCTGTATACCTGCAGCATTGACTGTGATTCATAATTTCATCTCCATCCACAACCCTCATGACCGGCCTGTCTCAAATACCTTCTCTGATGGTGCAGTGCAGATGCATGATGATGTTGATGAAGATGTTCCATCCTCAGAAATTCCTATGCCCAATGATGCAGATCTCCGTCAGGATATGATTGCACAGGACATGTGGAATGACTATGTGAAGGTTTGCGCAGAACAAGGCATCAATATGGATGAGCCAATTGAATCAGACTTGGATGAAGAGGACAGTGATAAATCGGACAACTCAGATGATGATAGTACTAGTGACGATGAAGACAGCATGTAGAGTAATTGAAGGTCAGTACAGGTAGTATACAAATACAGCTAGTAGCGACACTCGAAGGAAGTACATATCACAATTCACATACAATATGATCACTATCAAACATCCCCAATCCACCGCTTGATGATAACCCGTCGAACTTGAGCGTTTTCGAGTGCAATGTATTGATCTGCCTGTGTCTGATTTTCCCCAAAGAACAGGATAAGGGCAGCCTTTTGGTTATCATCCAGGTCATCATCGCGTTCTTGAACAAGCCAGACTGCCTCCTGATTTCGCGAGACAGCTTTCTCTTCTGCAGTTTCGGGAGGTTTGGATGCCACAAGAATCGCCTGGGTCATGTCTTTGATGCTACCGTGCAACTCAACAATAGCGATGGCAGGGGTAACCTTATCAACATGTTGTGTAGAAGTAATCTTCGACGAAGAGAAATGGGCCGATGTACTCTTCACTTTCCCTTTCACCTTCTGCTTCTCTGAAGTCGAGGACTTTGACTTTTTGCTATACTCGTGAGGAGGGACAGAGAGGGACAACGAGCTTCCTGCATGTGAAGGAGGAGTGGTAGCGAGATTGCTGTCATCTAC
>QOVE01007840.1:0-33875 GCA_003521275.1 Tricholoma sp. MG99 | reverse complement strand
TTTACGTTTCGTAGCTGGCTCTGGCAAGACAGTGGTCAAGGTGGCACCGGGAACAGTAGAGACGGGAGTAGTGGCAGAAAGAGTGGCAGGATTCGAGTTAACACTAGTAGCAGTGGAGATAGCAGTTGACATAGTGGCAGCAGAGGCAGGAGCATGGCTATCAATGTCCATCGCATCAGGAGCAGGAGCATGTGGTGGTGATGGAGAGTTGTCATCTGATTCCTCATCTCTGTCACCAGGGGCAGGCAGTGGATCAGCAGTGGCAGGTGCAAATGTGGCCGTACCAGTTGCACCAGCGACAGGAAGGATCTTTTGCATCTGTTGAAGCCATGGCCATCCCTTGTTTTGAAAGGGCTTCATTGGGTGAGATTTCTGAATATTGAAACGAAGATTGATTAGTTTATCACCATGGATCAACATCATAACAACACACCTTTGAATTGATCATTTCCTGCCAGACCCTAGCTTCAGATTCAGTCGTGATATTGGCCCCCTTCCCAATGTCATTCTCATCTAACGGTGTATCCCATCCCCCAGCACCAGAGGTGTCAGCTTGATAGGTTTGGATTGCACGATATGTTGTTTTCAACTAAGATCTGTCCGTAATCAGCTGGAGAGAGCATCATAAGTTGAACTTACAGCTGCCCACTTCGTCTTTATCTTATCCCATGCCCTGGTCTTGTTTGGTATGACTTCCACAGCAGCAACATATGTTTTCTTCTTAAAATTTCCTGCCTCTCCAATTTCTGATTTGTGCACAACCAAGTACTGAAGAAGAGCCTCAGTCTCCTCAGTGGTCCACTGAGAGGTGGAAGTAGTTGAAGCAGTAGCATTAGCCATGATGATACAGAAGCAATGGAGGTAGAATGAAGTTACAGCAGCAGCAGCAAGACAGACGAGGCGCCGCCGTCGAGCAAGCCAGATATCTTGGGCGTTATCGCTCATCTACCAGTTTCAATCTCCGATGGCAAACATTTCAGCAAGTTGAGAAACTTACACAATTATTTCACACATTTTTATTACCGAACAGGCTCTAAAGTATACTCAAATTTTGCTGGGCCACAAGTTCTTTGTGCCGGATTTTTCAATTTTTTTCTTGTTGCTTCTGCAGACCTTAAAATAAGATGTATTTAGGCTCTCATTTGATAACAAAGACAAAAATAAAAAATCAGCTACGAAGAAGTTGTAGAAAATATAAATTATGACAACTTTCTCTGCAACAATGAGCTGCGAAACGTGTTGTGTAAAGCAGAAAACCAGTGCTTCACCAAAACCTTGATTTTCTGATCAAGCCAAACAACAGTAAATACTTGGCAAATAGCGGGAATTGCCCTCCCCCACAAATAACTTTCGGCCCGGGAGTTGCCGATGACAACGAAGTTCGCAACGGCTTCGAGTCAGCGCTTCAACTGAACTTTCTTCCAGAACGACTATAGTACAACCCGGGCTTGCCAGTTCACGTGTGCCAGGTTACACCTAGTTCCACCTAGAACTCTCTGTCAGTGCAGGTTAAAATATCTTCTCGAAGATAACGATAACATCGCGTGCGACTCGGACAATGCTCCTACATCATTTAGAGTTACCTCCATAAGTCGAGTCGCACCCAGGACGGCTATACAACCTTAAAGTTTACCGATTACACGTCAGCGGCACACACCTCTTCAGTACTCGAGACTATCTGTTCCTCAGTTTGGAGGTACTAGTGCTCTCGTGCCAGCACGATACGATGGACGAAAACCTAACACTATGTGTGCCACGGATGTCAAAATCATCTACCAGCGGTCCAGGATACTCCTTACTAGTCGCTTCACCCAAACCCGTCGATTATCCTCCTAACCATATTCTAATCAAGGTTGACCGTTTTAGCTTCACTGCCAATAATATCACGTATCAAGCTTTGGGCGAGCACCCTCATTTCCGGTGTGGCTGATTCTCAGTGATCACAATGCTCTTGGACCCGAGTCTCACATCTGTTTATTGTACAGATATTTCGACTTTCACCTTGCACCGGAAGTAAACACAATCTCTTCTAAGACACATGGACTTATACCGGTCTGGGGTTTTGGTACCGTCGTTGTGTCGACACATTCAAAGATTCAACAAGGTGAACGGGTGTACGGGTACTTCGCTCCAACGCGATACCTACTTATCCCCGTCTCCCCTAATGATGTGAACAAATATGCTTTTTATGTACCCAGGCCACACATGCCTGCTGGTATGTGCCTATCTTGACTTGCACTGTTGGTATCAATATACATTGAATGTTTGACAGACCGACGTCCGTACAACCAAATCCTTCGCTGTGCAACAGATCCTCATTACATTGCAACCCCCACCGGTGAAGACATTATGATGCTGTACCGTCCTTTGTTCTGGACCTCGTATTGGTGCGAAGACTGGCTCTTTTCCTCTAGATATCGAGACGCTTCTGCTATCTTAATATCATCTGCATCGGCCAAAACTGCATTCTGTCTTGCATATCTCATGAAAAAACGAATCGCGCGCGGAGAAGTTGACCCAAGTACCAAGATCATTGGGTTGACGTCACAGAAAAACCTCCCTTTCACCAAACAGCTAGGACATTACCACGAAGTCTTTGAATACAATACCTTTACTTCTGCAATACTACCGGATCAGACGGTACGATGGATTTACATCGATGTGACAGGGAACATGGTCTTAAACCAGCGGGTTCTGGCTCATTTTGGCTCGCCCTATACAGGCAGCCTAGCAGCCTGCATCTCTCTGGGGCTTACAAATGTTGCGCCCTCGACTAGCTTGGCTTCACTGGAGTGGGGCGCCAACTCTTTCTCTGCAACCCCATCGGTTCCTGCATCAGTCGTCACTGACGAAAACTGGCATACATCCACTTTATCATTCTGGGCGAAGTTTGAGAAGTTCTTCTTGGTTGAATGGCTTGATGTACGGAAGCACCAAATTTCTATCGGCGAGATATTCAATCGACAAAATCGGGCATGGAAAGAGTTGACGATGGACTGTATCGGTTGGGTGAAATTGGAACGGGTGTATGCAGATTGTGTGAGAAGTGCATACGACCATGCAATGATGAACGGCTTAGGTCCCGATCGAGGTGAAATATGGAGTTTGTGGAATGAGCCAGATACAATCTTCCTTCGATCTAAATTATAAGGACTGAACTATTTTCGATGTACTATGAAACAGTGTAACAGAGAGCCTCCTAACGAACAGGCACATAAACATGGCTAGTAAGTACTTGGCGGACCAGATGCGCACTTGGACCCGGATAATTTCACGTTCGTTTACTAGGGAAGAATTACTGGTCCAACATATGCATCGCATGGTACTAGTAGTAGCACTGGAGGAGGTATCACTAGCGCGGTCCCATTGAGCAACTGCTAGGGACCATGCTAGAAGAAGCCTGAGGAAGGTAAGACCAGTGGATATGACGAGACATTATGCATGAGTACCTCAGGCTGAAGGGCTATATTTCTTGAAGGTGCTATTCCCTCCTGAGTGATTCTTGTGTATGATGTTCAATGTTACTTAGACGAATGTGAAGATTATGGCTTGCTGGAGCTTGACTGGGTCATCCGTTCATTTGGAAGCTATTTGAAGTATTTTAACGTTGGGAAGAAGTCGGTATAAAACAAGAAAAATCAGGAGGAGAGAGAGAACATGGTTACAAAGCAAATGCATAGGGTATAATTTTAACACAATGATTGGCAAGTAAGATCTAGCTTCCTTCTAAGTGCACCATTCGACCAATGTCCCCTCTAACGCGTCTAACACGCCGAAGTCTAAACCGACTTGTTTAATAACAACAATAACTGCGTCAAACTTGCTCAACGCTCTTGCATTCCAGTCCGTCTCTACAAGTAACCTCGGCACCTGGGGTACAGCATCTTCCATCACCAGTGGATCCGCGAAACTCACATCTGCCTCCCATCGACACAGAAGATGATCAATCATCTGAATCCCAGGCGAGTTCGACAGCACATTCTGGCCGGGCTTGAACGCGACCCCCACAACGAGCACTTTGGGTCTACTTTTCATTGAAGATGGTTTCAAGCTGTCCTTTTCTAGCAATTTGCCAATGACAGAATCAACTATCATCGCCGGCCTCATAACCATCTTCTCCGTCGCGAGCTGGAGCAACGGAAAATTGCTTGTGCTGAAGAGGTAATGCGGGTTCACAGGAATACAATGCCCGCCTACGCCAGCAGAAGGCGAGTACGGCATGTAGCCGAATGGCTTAGTCGCTGCGGCGCGGGCGACTTCGAAGCCGTCGATGGGGGTGGGGAGGGCGCGGCATGCTTCGAACATCTCGTTAGCGTAGGCTATGCAGACCATGCGTTGGCAGTTTTCGTAGAGTTTGGTCATTTCGGCGACTTCGGGAGAGGAGACGGGGACGAGGTTGGAGAAGACGGGGGCGTAAAGTTTGTGGATGGAGTAAAGAGAGCCAGGGGCAATGTCGTCGAGACCAGAGATGATCTTGGGGATGGACTCCAGAGGGGGAGAGATACGGCCGGGGTCGACGCGCTAGAAGGTCGCAACTTAGTTGTGTTTCATCTGCAAGGAGATTGAGTTGTCTTACCTCCGGGCTCATGCCAGCTTTGAGGTTATACTTCTGAGCTATGTGCGTCAAGAGATTGCGGGTCATGCCTACGGCAACGGAACTCTCGATGACAACTGTAGCTCCAACACGAGCATGTATGGAAATGATATCAATGGCGGATTGAAGATAGGATGTGTCAACTACGGAAGTGCCAGAGACGAGCAGGGTAGGGACAGAGATGAGGAAGTGAGTGGCGGAGCCGAGACGGGATGGATCTGAGGTGAGGGAAAGACAGGGATTTGGCAAGAGTTCGTTGGCCAGTGCGTCCAATCTCTTTTGGGATAAATCAAACGCAATGACATCGTAATGTTTTGAGAACCCAGAAACGAGATGTAGCCCAACGTAGCCGACGCCAATTACTGCGACGAGCGGAGCCTCATGCTCTGTAACTGCAGAGGAACTCACTTCCGGGAGCTCTTGCACGGACGGCAGAGTGGGAGACACGATGACGGAACCACTAGACCAGCTTTCGGGCTGCTTGTTAGTCAATGACAAGTGCATAGCAGACTGCCAGTAGAAGAAGTCATCTGCAGAAGTTATAGATTTAGCGTTAGCTTGATAAGACAGCATTTTATGAAAATTGCGAAGAGAGACTAGTCTCTTTTAAAGGAATTGAATGTGATGACGTCTGCATATACCATGATGAAGTTCGAAATAGGTTCACAAAAGGAGGCTTCTGTCATGTTTGACGCGTACGAGGACATGGTCATGGCATTATGCTTTTAGGAGGAGGAAGTCCAGATCCCGATCGCTAGCAAAAAAAGACTCCTATGAATGAACTTGTAACGAAACGAAGAAAAAAAGAAAAAGAACTTCTTACGTATACTGCTGCAGGCTGCACATAACGCTGCACATAAATACAGTCGTGTAAATTGCACCCCATTCCAACAGTTTCCCACTGACTCGAAATTCAGAACATGGACGTAAGCAGGCGGATATCAAATTGTAGTGCAGCACTAAGCTTGAACACGTGATCAGATTGTTCCTCACGCTGGCCGACGCCCGGCCAGGACTTTAAGCTTCATGCCTGTTCAAACGTCATGCCAGTCAAGAAAGGTTCAAACAATTGGCGTTTAGGCCTTAGGAGCCATTTTCAAACACACTACTATCGTTCGGCGTGTTTCCTCGCAAATCGCAATGTCGTTAGGAGCTTATTGGATCTGTTCAAGTTTTTAACCTCATATCTTTAGGAGCCTAACCCTATTCAAGCGTCTGGTCCAAGCTTTGCCGCCTTCGATCTTGAGTGCTGAGTCCGAGACGCTCTCGGTGTCATCATAGCTACTCGCATTAGGGGAACATTCCTTTTCTTCGAGTGCAAAACAAGTTCACAATCGATTGCCCCACTGTCTCGCCCAACCATACCCGCGGAATCACCTAATGCCAGTGCATACCACAATGAACAATTCTCAGTTCCTCCATCTCCTCCGTCTTCTACTGCTAATCTGTTTATAGACCTAACTGTTATATCTCCCCGACCTCACTATCTCGCTGGGCCTTCATTTGCCGTCACCCAGAGTCTTTCACAAAATCATGATGGATCATCGTCTAGATGGCTGCCAGGCTGCTAGGTCGCATCTGACTCATCTAGTCTCATCAAAATGTGGGGGCGTAACACT
The DNA here is from genome assembly GCA_003521275.1 of Tricholoma sp. MG99. NCBI lineage: Eukaryota > Fungi > Basidiomycota > Agaricomycetes > Agaricales > Tricholomataceae > Tricholoma > Tricholoma sp. MG99. The sequence goes on along the minus strand of QOVE01007840.1, from coordinate 27,662 downwards.
GTAACATGACATGCGAAGCAGTGGCTCTCTAGTACCAGTTGCCCACTCTCTGCATCTACTACTAAACATGCATCTGACAGTTCCCATGTATGTAATGATTTCGAGTCCTATCCGGAGAACGATCAGAACGTCGCAGGTGCCGTACTGCCGTCAAGGCATCGGACACGAAGGAGACGGGAGAAAGATGTAGGACAAGCTGACGGTACGGACTTGTTCGGTGCATTCTCGAGCGTGACATTGCATTATGACGGAGACAGTTGGTTATGTTTATGTGAGCCTTATGATTATGTCTCACCTTTTGTGCCGTATCAGTGTCTCGGTTGCTGCAATTGCCCATTACGACGACCTCAAGTCTTATCGTCGGCTTGGTCGCTTTGGAGATCAACCTTTCTAACCAGAATCCCACACTACACTGCTTCAGGTATATGCTCCTCCTAGTATTAACTAGTGATTGTCCGAGTATCCATAACTGTTTATGGAAACTAGCTTCTCGATGAACGACGGAGGTCCAACGAATGACGGAGCCAACGAACCACAAAATACGTTATTCGTTTGAATGTCGTATCGCATGAAGGACCAGCCATTCGTCGATCTATAGTCGGAAATTACCCTCGGTTTGAATGAATTAGTCTACTAACAGAGCTAGACTCGCAGTTCGACAACCCGATTTTCATGCAGACGTATTAAACACCGTATAGAAAACATCAGCCACCATTGGTCGAACTTTACTCATTGCGGTACTGAATTGGACTCAGGGTATTAAATGACGCCTGGGTTGAACACGTTCATAATTTGACAACCCGATCTCTGTGCTGACCAAACGTTAAGTAGACACCTCCTTACAGCAGAAATCACAGCCTCAGGCTAGGACTCTCAGAAGTGAGTGCTCTTCTCTTTTTCCCCCCGAATTGAGTATCAGTCATTCTATGCATCCTTGTGCAGCCTCTTCACTTGCTCTGCATTATTCCTCCGCTCTTCCAAACTTGTGTTTAATTGCAGTACACTTCGGCTCCAGTTGGTGTACACCTTGCTGCTACCAATAATCTCTACCTGTTACAACAGCAACAGCAGCCTCAGTCCAACTCCATCTGGATTCTGCTGCTTCCGTCTTCATCCCGCGTTTTCGCCAGTCCGACGGCTCGGTTCCCCATCCGCTCACTGTACTGATTCATTCAGCAGTAATCAGTACAACGCCTGCAACACCAATTTCGTTCACAGTAAGTGTATTTTTGAACGCGTGGCCGAACATGTGGAAGCGACACCAGCAACAAATGAAAATTTTCCGACCGCACATGAATCACACGGCGACCTTGAACTAGTTTTAATACTATAATAACCTGGTTTAAAGAGCAGGCGTGAATCATGGGTGGTAAGTGCCAACTAGCGGACCAGATGCGTACTTGCTTACTATCAAGTGCTACCGTGCAAGTAATATCTATAAGTTACAGGTATCCGTAGTAACTTGAACCTGAGGCAGTTTTGGAGCCGGTACCCAACCTTTCAGCTTCACTCGGTGAAACAAGACCCACGAACGTACGCTTATGATGTTTCTGGCAGTGCGGCAGCACCTGAAGCCGCCCTAGTCTCATTGGATCCGACAGGACTGAGGCTTTGAAGCCTGAAAGAATTCGGAAGAATTTCTACATATGTTCGACTGACTCTGTAGGGTGTAGGTTCAAGTTTGCCTCTGATTCAATGACTGATTCAATGACTTCGTAGCAGTGCTCTCAGGCTCTAGGTACATCAGCGTAGGAGTCGCACACCGTACCCTTGTTGTTAAGGCATCACTTACTCTTCGTGGAGTTGAGGACCGAGGTTTTGCCAGTCGTTGTCATCCGCCACCCCGCTTCCGCCAGGTTTCCCTAGGATATAAGGAGGTCGTCACTAGAGCACTTCAGCAACCCGGTCAAACTTAATTTTTCGCTCGTTCCTGAGCATTTTTCAGTCAAAAACCTGAACCGAGCTCTGCGTTCACGTGCTGGAGCATGTCGAACCATTTGACTTATTTGGTTATTCCACCTCGAAGGCTCGAACCACTACGTCAACCATACGAAATCTGATACTAGGTGTTCTACCTGCGCTGAGCCGACACACCCTCCATATTCTTGTTCAAACCCTGACTGAGACAGCTCCTTCCTCTCAGATTTACAGTGCTGCTAAGGATTGCCGACTTGGGATTGTTTGTATCGTTTCCAGTATGGTTGAGAAGGATTTTGTAGCCACATGATTGAGTAATGCAAAACAGATTCTATGCAGATGAAATAGCTGACTTAGTTCGAGTCCTGCACATCCCCATCCATTTGTGACGAAAACTCGCTCTAAACTCAGCGCAGTTGAAGCGCTTTGTCTGCTTGCGCGTTCCAAGTCCGCAGGTGATCTAAACGACCTAGTAATGATATGTATCAGCGGCCGGCCAGTGCGATATCGGAGGTTGTGAAGGAGCTCTCGTCTTGGATCAGTCAGAGGTGGGGCAAGTTTTCAGGATTCGACACTGAGGGGATACTTACACCAGCGAAGTTGGAGTCCTATGCACATGCGATTCACCAAGGCGCTGCACCGCTTCCGTCTGTTTGGGCTTTTCTTGACTGCGCAATTCGGGCGATGTGCCAGCACTGTCAGTTGTATACTCTTACTACTGGATGTTTTAAATTTGTAGGATGATAAAAGGACAAAGAGTAGAACGCGTCCAATTTGAGTTCCACTGGCAGTTACGCGTCAGTCACATGTACACAAACAACTGAGCTGGGTCGAGTGGGGTGATGACGAATTGAGCAGTGAGCAGTCAAAACTCAGCAGATTTCGGTCATTCTGACCGGGGTTGCTGAAGTGTTCTACTGGAAGATCAAGGGGTCTATACCTAATATTGATTCAATTTTAGTACCCGTCGAAGAACTGTATTGAAGATTAGACGCAACCGGATGTATGGAATCGGGCGTAACAGCCTGAGTATCCATAGCTACATCAGCTTAATGCTTCTCCAAACCGTAATCGTTCTCCAAGGCACCGTGCTTGTCTTCCCACCCCACAAAAGCGTGTTTGTGAACTTCCATATACTGCATGAATGCAGTAACGATGAACAGTGGTGACGCATGTTTACCAACTCTGATGCTTGCGTCCGCCGTGTCATTGCTCTCAGGCTGGCCGACTTCCTCAGCCTGAGAGCTGCCAGTGAGCTCGTTTACTCGCTGCACCATCTCGTCGTCAAACTTTATCGTACCATCAAAAAACGACATCCTATTCTCCCTCAAAGAGGCATTCAGCCTGTCTAGAAAGCCTTCGACTTGGGTAAGGTCGGCTCTAACGCTCTCTGTTTCTGCGCGAGTTTCTACGATATCCATAATCGCTTTCGATCGTTCTTTTTTCACATCTTCCAACTCCGCTTCTAATCTCTTGATGCGTATAGAGGCTGAAGCGTATATCAGCGCGAAATTGGTCTTGAGCTGATCGTGGCGCGATTCCAAATCCTTTAACTGCATCTTGTGGTGTTGCTTCTCGTTTTCGAAGAGAGCAACGATGCGGTCTGCTCCTTGGTGAATTGCTACGGATACTCGTGGCGATCCATTTGAGTTCTTGGATTCTGGGGTAAATTCAGGCTCGGATGGCATTACTAGGTCGAACTTTGGATGCCTCCGAGTCCGAGCGAGTCGGTATTGAGTCTTGACATTTCGACCACGTGAACTAATGGTAAGAATTTGTTGACTACATCACGTGCCCAAGATGTTACAGCGACTAACTTTGATTATAATTATGGGCGTACAGCAATCTATGAGCATACAGAGAGATGTGCCAAGTGCAACGTATTAATTTCTCGGGCCTACCGAGTAAATTAGCTTTATAGAGCTCAGCGCGCTTTGACGTGCACTGTGCCACTGTCCTTTGACGCGGTTACATGGTCACAATACACGTGATGCGTCACATTAGTAACAGTTACATCACTTGATGTAGTCGAGTCACGGTAATGATCTATCATCTCAGATCTATTTTCATACTGCGTTTGTCGTCGTTGGACTCGCAGGGCGGCAGTCCGCTCAGTACAGTGTCCTCTCCATCCATTCTCCTCATACTGTCGACGGATAATCCGGCATCAATAAGGATTGGAAACTATTACTCATCGTACTATTGTGTGATCAGTATCAAACATGAACACGAGGCTGCGATCGTGGTGATAAGAAGGTGTCCCTTAAGTTTAGAATCACTTAATACGCTGTTAATAGATCTTAATACATATTACAGTGCCGTAGACGAAGGATGCGAATAATCGATACATAATCATCAAATTCATATAACAAAAACGGTATACGGATACGTAAACAACTTAGATTGAAGATATCCGTCCGCTCAAATTTTGCAGTCTAAACACTGGCACAAAGGACCATACACATATGCTAAGAGTAACGGTATTGCCAGTGAAACCCCACTGCAGTGACCGTAACTTGAAGCACCAGATTACGACTACACATTCTCGGCACAGGGGAATTATATCTACGCGAAATTAAATGCATCCCACGAGTTGACTGGCACCTCCGATCATTCTAGTTGTTAAAATTTTAAAATGGGCGCAGCGTGCCCAACCCCACATCCCCGCAAGCACTTACTTTGCTTCATAATAAGGCCGATCGAATTTTACATACCCTCAGGCTACATACGATCATACCCCTGCTCTAAGTACCTGCCATGGCTACGTCCGCGCCGAATGTTGACCTTTTGTATGTCTAACAAGGGGCCTGGAACTCAGAGACTTTGCGAACTGAAAACACTGCAGGTTCGGTCCAATTCTTATTGGCGTATTCCTGAATATGATACTTTACGGGGTACGTGGAATGTCTGGTCATTTTGTCCGAGTCTCCGTCACTCACTAGAGCGGTGCAGGTGTTGACCGTGCAGGTAGGTGTAATCGGTGTTTGATACTGCTTCTCATCATTCAAATCGGGAATATGTCTAGGTCTATCAATATTATAAAGCATATAAAAAGTGCGTAAAATGCCAGCTTTGTGCACAACCTCATCTGACTGCACTGCAGAGATGCAGTTTGGATTAAATATCTTGTTAATTTTTCTCTCCATCTATGATAGTCGCTCAATGCTAAAAACAATCACCAGGTCGTTTATCTGTTTATCGTTGAAACTGCCAATACCGTGTTTGACATGTTCATAATATACGAACCCTTGATTCTACGTTTTGGTACGTACGACTACTAAGAAGTCTTGGTTCTATTCAATGACACGATTTTCAGGCCTTCCTGCAGCAACTACGTTGTTCCCTACGCGTAAGTGCAATTCACGATACCAAATATTCAGAGAACTAATTGATTGTGTGAGAAGTCTTTGCATCTGGTGAGAGTCTTTTTGCTAAAAACGCCGGTCTCGATTGACATCAACCTGTATTTTCAGAACCCTTTGCCGTTGTATGTCATTGCTGTACACGAAACTTTGACCGCCAATAATCTCCGTGACAGGTTGCCGTGTCGACCCCAATCCAGATATTTTTTGCATGGAGGATCCGAACGCTGACAAGAAATAATTGGATCCCGGCTGTCATCGTTCTCCTTGCCGTCGTTTCTTTTGGTGCGTATCATTTCCTTGAATGACGAATGTATCAGCACCGACTTGTGTCCTCAGCTGGGGGCCTCTGTACTGGAGCCATGATCATAAAGCTCCAGCTCTTTGCACTAAAACCTTTACTCCACCCTTCAGCTCTCGTCTGGTTCTTGTCGTCATGTATTGCTGACGTCGTCATTACTGTATTTCTTGTAATAAGCCTAGTACGTTTTTCCGTTCGATTCACGAAGCACTGCTCACCGTATTGCGGATAGGCAAAGCGACGAACAGGATCCACTCCCACTGACGACGCTATCTCTAAATTAATTCAACGTATGTTTTCACGCATTTCGTAATAACAACGTTAGCTAATGGCTTTGAAATCCAGTTACGGTGCAGACAGGAATGTTGACGTTGGTGTGCCGTTTGTATCTGACTGGCCTGATCATTGATTTGCTCTGTATATGGATAGAGCCTGCTTTGCAATTGGAGACGTCGTATTTTTTATGGGTAACATCTACGTTTTCTGCTTATTATCGGTATATGGCTAACCAACCACCACCACCCCCCACCACCCCTCTTACTCGCAGCGCTCGAAGTGAGTACAGTGTACATGGTACCGATGTATCCTGCTAAATGTTATGGCTGTTTTCCAGCACACCGCCATGTTCGTTAACGCTATATTTCTTGTGATTTTTTCAACACTTATGCTTGTACCGCAGTAATTTCATATGGGATCTAGCGCTCTCTAAGCTGTACTCAAACTGCTTGTTATCAACTTTAAACGCCCGTGCTTCTCTGAATAGCCTCGTATCCGGACAGCGTCATACTGTCTTCCTAACTACTATAAGCGATAGACATCACGTAAGTTTCACGGTGCACCATTTATCGCGAGCTATTGATAACACTATTCTTGTAGACATTGGCTTCCTTCAGTTCGCCTGTAAGTGACACATGTCTGATCTTGTACACAGTAGTCATATTTCCTCAGGCTGTGGATGACTTCGCATTCGAGACCTATGAGCTCCACACACCAAAATCCTTCGATGAGACTCCATTTAATCATCATCGAGCAAGCGGGGGATATGGCATCACAGTGACAAAGGTGAAAGCTATACAGAAGCAGAATTTTGTATGTGCTGACAGGATAACAGGTCATTGAACGACTCGAGGATCCAATTCCTTCACCACTTAAGGTGTATGCACTCTCTTCGTAGACCCTCCTTTATTTTCTCACCTGATCAAAACGCGAGGCCGATGTCGTGTCTCAGTAATAAGCTGTGTAAGTACCATACTGTAATACAGGTGTTGACAGACCGTGTAAATGAGAGATGATTCAAAAGTGGCCATCATGTTTGGGTTGTTCTCTGCAAAGTACTCGAGGGAATCGGCGTTATCGATTACCTCATTGATACTGCTCTGAGCAAGTTATTTGCATGAGATTACATTCAAACAACGTGGATAATACGACATGGACGAGCAGGAAATAGTCAAATGATAGCCGAGCAGTGACGAGACCAGAAACGTGAACTATGAGCAGAAGCCGAGATACATAGCGAGCACAGTGAGACAACGCCGTGGATGAGTGCCTCGAATGTATACGCTCTTTCACTAGTAAATGTGAAGTAATATGCCTTCGATACTAAGTTGGATTGTTGGTCCTCATCCAGGGCAATGAAAGAATGGATACGATACGACATTTACCGACTGGCATCAGATGATCATGGCCATGGCGTCCTGTCCCACACTGATGGCAGCTGACGGTACATATTTCGCCCTAATGCCAGTGAATGTCCGCTGGTATGAGTAATATAGAATCTCTCGACTAGAAGCTTTGATAGTGGGCGTCGAGGATCTTCTCTCAGTGCCCGGATTAGTGACGACGGCGGCAACCTTGAAATTCTCTATATTGAAGACAATATCAGGGCCTACGGCTGGTCAGACGATACTTCCAGTAAATTTCGGTGAAAGTGCTGGAGCTGCCAAGACTGAAACAGCGTAGATAGAGAGGGCAATGAAGGTGGAGCGAAGGGCAACAAAGTACATCACGAAGTTCAGTTGATGAGTTGATGAGTTCAAAGGGAAGTATATACTAGACACCAGTGGAAAAGAGGATAAAAGTGCGGTATGATTTATACCAACACAAACGCTGCGAAGGTAAGCATAGGGTCGGTAGATAGAAGACGCACGGAGCGTAGAAAGCGCTGGTACGCGGATCGCCTAATCATGTAGCAAATCATCAGCCAAGCTATGGCTTTTGGAAGTTACTTGGGTGTTTGCTATACGTATCAGATGGCAAGATAAGAGTCAAAAGACACAAGCCGCCCAAAGGACGACTGTAGGTATACTGGATAGCTTTCTGAGGTACCTGCAGACTCCATATACAGGCTTTCGAGAGTTCCAAGTTGGAAAATAGGGATATATATTGAACCTCTGACGAAGCAAGAGAAAGAAGCTTTAGAGAGACCATGGTGTTGGAGCAAAGCAAGAGGAAACATTAGCTTGTAAGGGCCGCCATGCTAGAGCACAACTTCAGTAACCACGACCAGGAAGATGGCTTGAAGGTGCTTGCGACACCAATCGTGGCGCAATCGCAGCTCGGCATTGAAACAGTAACGTTCGGGTTGGGTGGGAACAGTTTACAGAATAGACAGTGGTGCTATGACAACGAAGTCAGGCAAAAGTCAAGAGCAAAGGTGGAGAGAAAACCAAGAAAGGAAATAATTGTTCTACGTGACCGTGTGAAGTTGGAGTTAAACGCGTTGTTCGGGTCGGTCTCGTGCGATAATACAGGTTGCCTGGCTTAGAGCGCCTTGCTTTTCGCCTGCCATGGCGTCGTCGTCAGACGGTGTACCCGTGTTGCCTGCAATGCCAGACTTTTCGGCACACAACAATACCCCTTTTTCTTCTGCAGGAGACATGAAATTCTACCTGCAATCCCTTCTTGATAGCAAGGAAAAGCAGCTTCAACAAGCAGGAACACTAGGGCAGCGGGTTCTAGCCCAGCAGATGGAGCTGGAAGAGCGGATTAGGCAGCTCCAGGAGATTGAAGCAGACAAGTCAGAAGACGATGAGATCGACGATCAAGCGCGTATTAGATACCGCGAACTCGCTGATACCCTTGTCTCGTGGGATGCAGAGAATGCGCAGCTTTCTAGTGCTTTTGGCGGCTCAAAGGTGCGTGACTTGACTTAACTATCATTTTCTCAAATGTCACCCAACCAACATGACCTTTTAGCGCTTTATAAATGGCAACGTGCCGTCACCCTCAGTTGCCTTTGCCGAGCTACCCCGCGAAGAGCCTGAGCGATCTAAGAATTCCGCCGGCACCTCAGCGGCCCAGTCCAGGCGCGCCAAAAATGCGGCCCATAGAGCAGACGACGTCGGTACGCATCCCCACATTCATTTTATACTAACGATTTTTAAACGTCTTCTCAAGAGTTCGCCTTCGAAATCGGGAGTGGACTTCTCACAGAAGTCCGCCGCTTGCAGAGTCTCCTAGGAGAACGCGACAAAGCTATCCAGGACATGAAGGAGGAAAAGGATGATTTGGAAAAATCTGTGGAGTCTCTCAGGACTGCCCTTAGACAACAAGAGCAAAGTGCCGGTGTGTCACTTCCAACTGATAATTATGTATGGGTCTAAGTACTATAAATGTTCATGACAGATAAATATAAAGAAGAAAACTGGAACCTCGAAGTGACTCTTCAAGAACTCCGCACGCAACTCAGCGACTCGCAAGCTTCAGCCCAGAGACTTGAAACCGAACACAAGCGTCTTACAAAGCTTCTTGCCGCGTCGCGAGACGCGGGTGACCAACATAAAAATGAATCTGAACGCCTGCAGAATCTCGTGCAAGAAATGAAAGCCAAACATGAGACTGACATCGCTCACGCACGCAAGCATGCTGCTGGTCTAGCACGGGACAAGTCAGATCTTCAGCAGGCAGTCGATACCCTGAAAACAGAGGTTGCCCGCGCTGGGAGACGCTTCCCGCGTTTCGGGTCTCCGTACACGCCTAATGGGACGGGGGGTAAGGATTATCTAACCCCTGCTGGTGGAGACGAAATGGACGGGGATTTATTCACTGGTGGCGCATCTACGAATCGGAAGAAGATCGATTCATCTGCTATCTATGGAACTGCCGACCTGGAGCTCGGGTCGGACTATGCGGACTCGCCTGATGTCTCGCCTGTGCGACCGCCGTTCCTTGCTGCGAATCATCCGAGCAACGAGATCGAGGCCCTTCAGCAGAGACTAGCGCACGCTCAGAGACAGATAAATACCCTGAAAGGAACACTGCATAGAGAGAAACAGCTGAGAATGGACTACAAGCATCGATTAGAAGCATCACCTGGCGGTATCCCTGGTGGGATGGCCCATGATGATGATGATGATGCTGAGTATGAGGACGAAGATACTTTGGAGGGCAAGAAGTCGGGCAAAGCACTTTCTACGACACCGTTCAAGGTTGGCGGGCGTGGTGCTAATACCCTTGGCAGAGGCAGAGGCCGAGGTGGTATCACACTTATCCAGAGACTTGGGATGGCAGCATACAGCCCATCCTCCGAGTTCAATGATGATGACTCGCCACATTTGGACGACTCACCACCACCTCCAGTTCCATCCATCCCGATCCGGTTCAGTCAAGCCGAAGGAAGTGAAGTAGATCTTTTCGGCTCATCCAAAACCATGCGCGAGGAAGAACTACTCCAAGTTGAGGATGAAAATGAACTACGGGACCGCGTCTCACGTTCTCCTTCCCCACTCGAACCCCCCTCCAACAGGACAAGTGTCGAGGGCATGGACCCCGTGTTCGCCAATGTACTCCGCCGCATACCTTCCAACGGCTCATCCTACACTGGCAGCCCTCTCCGTCAGTCAGTGCTGGGTGGATCTGCCCGTGGACGTGGCCGTACTGTCGGTGTTGGCAGGCGTTCAAGAGGTGGTGTCTCATTCAAGGAGGCACGTCCTCCCTCGCTGGTGGACTCGGCGCCCGAGATGCTCTCTGCAGAACTCCTAGGAATGGACACTTCTGGATCACCAATGAAGGACAATACCCTGGAAGAGATTGAAGAGCATGGGTACAGGCATAAGGAGGTGGAGACAGCTGAGTTTTCGTGCCAGACCGAGGCTTTGGATGACGAGGATACCCTGGCGCGTGATGCACGCGTCACAGTGGAAATGGGGGTTCAAGCTGACCCTGAACCAGAGCCTGAACCAGTCGTTGTACCGTCCCCGCCAGTCACCACAGTCAGTCAGTCTATGCAGACAGACGATGAGCCTGTCGTGGTCATCGAGAAATCGGAGATCGGTATCCAGTACGTTCATGAGGAGCTCGTTCCTGTGCGCTTAGACATGAACGTTGGCACCGACCCTGAGCTCGTCCCTGAGCCCGTCCCTGCACCAGTCCTAGTCCAATCTGAGACGCAGACTATTCAGGTGGAGAAGGTGGATGCTGATACCCAGACAACTTTGGTTAAACTGGAGATACGAGCCGTTGACGTTGGTCTTGATGCGCATAAAAACTTTCGCAGGACGACGATCACCCAGTATGACTTGTCGCGCAGTGACCAGAATGATGATTCTACTATTGGGCAGACCGTTGGACGAAATTTCTTGGCTGAAGGGGAGGAGGAAGAGGAAGAGGAAGATGAAGGAGACGAGACAGAGACAGGTGGAGATTCTGGGACAGAGCCAGAGTCTGATTTGGAAGATTATCTGGATGCCCGGAGCGTCATGATGACAACTCCAGGTACGGAGTCTCATGATGATTTCCATTCAGTAATGACGATGACGGACAATGATTACTCCGAGTCTGAGGAAGAGGACGACGGAGAGAGCATCAAGGCCTCGAAGCTCTCATCGAGTCATCGCGGTCAACCTTCCATGGCATCTTCTCCTAGAGAAGGAAGCAGTCCATCGTCGTACTATGCTGTAGACGCTTTCCCCGCTGTGGAATACGAAGAAGTGGGTGTTTCGGCGGACTTCAAGCCGGAGCCGGAGCGTATCATCATCCACGTTCCTCCGCCGCCTAAGCCAGAAGTGAGGGAAATATCTATCCAGACGGATGAATGGAAGGTTCCTCTTCCACCCGTCTTTGTTCCTGCACAGCTCTCTGCACCACCCTCCCCATCCCAATTGTCTCCGAATCTGTACCGTGTTGGATCAACAAGCCAGCAATTCCAATTCATTCCTCCCCTCACACCCACTGGATCTTCATCGGCACAAGTGAATGGGACCGTTCCATTCCAATCAGCACCACCCGGTCCGCTTTCAAATGTCTTCAGGGCTTCGACATCAGAAAGGAGACAGTCCATAGAGTCAGCAATATCTGGTGCTGATGATGTTACAAGTCGCTCTCGCGTAGCATCGACTGGAACATTGCTTACCGTCGTCGACAAGTCGAAGCCTCCCATGATGGCAGTACCGCCGCCCCCGCGATTACCGCCACCACCCAGTGCCATGCCACCCCCAGCCTTTATACCCGAGAGAAGGGTAGCCTTGAGTTCCACTGGATCGTATGATTTACCCCCCCCGAGACCATCCTCCCCACCACCTCCAGAGCTCATACAACGTGCTACCACACCGACGTTCGGAACAGCGCTATCGGTACCTGGTGCTAAAGGACTCTACAACTTCCGCCAGTCTGGCTCCAGCATGCCACCTTCACAAGCAGGTCTGCGACAACCGCCTTCCACTAGCAGCTTCAGATCTGCAGCCAATGCAGCTGCATATGCACAGCACTCGGCGTCGCCAGGTGCTTTGTCTGCCTTCAACGCAAAGGAGAGAGATAGGAGGCAGTTCTCTTCAACATCACTGGTCTCTGAACGCAGCGTAGCTTCCCCACGTTCGTCCATATCATCGGATCACCACCCATACCGTTCGCCAGCTATGCCAGACCCTGTAACGCCCAATAAGTCGGCAGATGTGACACCTCGTGCTATCAATGCGACTGATCCTGCCGTTATACATGCCATCACCCAGACAATGATTGGCGAGTTCATGTATAAGTATACTCGCCGTGCCATTGGGAAGGGCCATGGAGAGAGACGACACAAACGGTTCTTCTGGGTTCATCCATATACTAGGACTTTGTATTGGAGCTCTGCTGATCCTGGCTCATCAAATGTATCAGAGTCCAGTGCGAAGAGTGGTACGTCGCACAAAATACATCTGTTGGAAGCATCATGCTAATACTATCGGTGACAGCGTATGTTGAGGGTGTTCGTTCGGTTTTGGACCCGAACCCTATGCCACCAGGGTTGTACCAATACAGTGTTATCGTGTCAACACCGCAGAGAGAAATGAAATTCACAGCGCCAACTAAGGAAAGACACGACATCTGGTTTAATGTTTGTATCCCTTCATTTTTATAAAGTTCGGCTATTTATATATATGTTCACTTCTAGGCTTTGAAATACCTGTTGTCCCGTCCCAGTAACATGAACTTGGGTACACCTGGGAACTCAACAGTTCTCCCTCAGAGCCCAGCTTCGCAAGGAGATTTCACAGATGACGATCATAGAGGCCATGTAACATCGAGTCCTCAGAGTCAGCGAAGTGGCCGAAGTATGGTATACGTAGACAAATGGAACACTACGCCACGTGGTCAACGCAGCCGCTCTCAAGTTTCTATTGGACGAGGGTCCATTGGGAAACGTTCTGGCACCCCAGCTGCTGAATATTTACGCTGGAATGGCCCCGATAGTCCTTATACTCCATCCAAATCATTTGTAGACGTTCAGAGTCACGATGGGGAAGATTTAGATTTCGAGCTACACGATCACGCCGTGTCTGATGATGGGTTCGAAGGACTGGAGAATGTTCGGGCGTGTTGCGATGGCAGGCATACTGTGGGCCACTCGGGCAAGCTTCACTCCCATCATCATCATCCTGCCAACCACCGCCACAATGGTGATCATAATCACTTGGAGCCAGGTCCTCATCACGAGCCTCCACCTGTACGACCCATTTCCCCATCTGCCTGGTCCTTCCGTTCACGGACTGGGAGTTCGAACTCTCACGAGGGCGGTGGAGGCGGCATCTTTTCGTGGGGCCGGGGAGAGGATGGAAAACTTCGTTTTGGTTCACGTCGGTCCGCCAAAACTGTGCCAACAAATGATCAATAGCCAACCTATACCATAGTTTCTTTTTTAGTCTGGGATAATCTTCTTTATCGCAATATGCTGTCTACACTCCTTTATATCCTAATCTTCTACATTCCTTCAGTCTATTTCCTGTTTCCAATCTCCAATTATTCTTTGTGTCGAATGAGACATGCGATCCTGATTTGCTAAAATACTATAGGGCATTGCTATTAACATTTTATATCGTGTCTGGCCTTCGCTACTAGGTGATCTTTACCAATCCCGTATCATCAACCATCATTGAGATACCTCCACTACTGTCTCGCCGGTACAGCAGAATGGCTGCTTGTGGGTTATACTATGATTACAGCTTGTTTGTATTCGGCTGTCTGGCATCGACTGACGATCTATTGCCTCTACTGTCAGTCGATGAAACGTAAAGCAGAAGTTGAAATCCAGAAGAGCGAGGTTTTCCTCGAAGGACATCGTAATGCCTCTGTTCCATAACATGCTTAGTTTCTGCTCATCAAGCGCCTAATCTCGGCGCTCTTGGAGTTACCAAGGTGAGCCGCGAAGGCTTACAGGTCCAGACAAGGATCCACCATTTGATAGCTATGGGAACATCAGGATGGCGCCAAGCTCCCATTCGAGGATTACTTACTACACCAGATATTTGTCGATGTATCACAGTAAGATCTGTTATGAGATTTAGTCAAAGCTTTTGACCCAAGGACTGGACAAGAGCATACAATCCAGATATGACATATTGCCGTTGTTCTGGTCTTCGACTAACATATCACTGAACTCGATCTCTACAGCATCGAGGTTCTGACGGGCAATGTACAATTTCGATATGTGGCCGCGTTCAGTTTGCCGGCGAGTAAGTATGTTCCTCACTTGTGTCGATAGGCGTGTTTCTAGTTGGGGTAATTGATGCTAGAACAAAGGATAAGTGGAAGTAGAACGATTACCTGGTAGTAGAAATCTCACCAAGTGTGTATCGACAGCCATGACATCATCCACACCAAATAAGTCAGTTAGTAGTTGTGAAGATACAGCAGATCCAATCCAAAAGATCATAAATTCTCCGTTGTCTGTCAAGGAGTTAATTCGACTACATCTAAGTTCAAAGACTCTAGTACACACCAATCAGGTATATGCCGTTGGCTTCCATAAAATGATGTGAGCTTCGCATGCTAGAGGGTATATGTATTCTCCCTAATTCATTAGGTAGAGCAGTGTTATCTTCCAAATCATGAAGAGCAAGAAGCTGCGGATACAGATGATGTATCAAAGTGCGGATGCTCATGGACGTGATCCGATGAGCAAAATAATTCCGTACGTCTGAAGAAACATGTACGCCTAGATATACTCAGCGTTTGGCAGATGAAGTGTACCAGAACATAGAAGACCTTTGAGTGGCTTGGATTTCATTAGAGCAAGAGTGAAGGGTGCTAAAGCCCTGAAAGCCTCTGGAATGATCAACTGTAGATTACCGAAGTAAATACTTTGATTATTTGTTCAGCTCACTGAAAGACATACCTGAGATGGTCTAGTAGCAGCTGCGCATTGCTTACGATAACCAAGCAAAATAGCAGCGCATTTTTCCGTGAGTTCATCTCGAATGCTAGATAGTTTGTGCTTGTTTCGAAGCGACATAGCTATGTCAAAAGTTGAACAGGAGGTATGATGATGATATTTTACATTTAAAGGCTGACCTTCACGAGCAAAATGACATACAGTCGCATCGAGGTCTGCGTATTGGAAGACGTTTCCAGCCATTTCGACCACCTGCAGAGCGATGTTGCATGTCCGTGCTCTACGTTGTCCGGTGAGCGTTGTATACAACACTGCACATTGTAGAAAAACAAAATCTCGAGAAGTCAAGGAACTGCCGGTATGTTCGAAGGTGAGCGAGACAGCCTTGTCTGCATCAAGGATACCAAATTCAAGGTCGGTTGGAGAGCTTTGATAAAAATTGCCATGATAAGTATTTTTTATTCGGAGGGCTAAATGGCAAGGTGAATTAGCGCTAAAGCTCAACAGAAAGAAAAAAATGTGAAAGTAACCAGCTGAGCATCGTATTCGCATAATACAGTTGTATCCTTGCATACGCCGCATAAGCCGTTGTAGCTGAGAGTTTAGCATAATCTCGTCCCGCGCAGGGTCAAAGCGTGGATGGAGAAATATTTCTCCTCCGGTTATCGAGGCGACAACACCTGCGTGTTAATCTTAACAATAATCTGACTGTCACGGAAGGAACCATACCTATCGAACCTACGTCAATGAACTTGGTCGGCGCAAGTACCATATTGATTCCAACTCCTTCAACAGCACCTTCTTCACCAATTTCTCCCCATGTCTTATCCCGAGGTTTAAAAAGGTTCTTCTCCTTGTCAGTATCAAACAGCTCAGCCTCCTTTGGCTGATCATGAAGCGCACCTAGGCCGATGGTGGGCATCGTGCCTTGGAACACAATAATTTGGCCTCCGCGACCAGCCTATGTGTGAATGAGAGGCACTGTGCAAGGAAGATCCCAGAGACGTACAAGAGTGGCCAGGCCTGATCGCAATGCAGAACCTAACGAAGACTCCCCTTGAAGACTACTTTCAAATCTCTCAGGTAGCACATTGAGCAACGATTCTATAGACTTTCTATTATCCACAGAGTTAGCGCGAAAAGAAAAAAGTGACGGAGGCGAACCTATGTTGAACAGGATTGGCGAAAAGACCGTCTCGTAATGGTAAGAAAGTTTCTTCGATGTCAGGAACGACTAGCATTGGTGTTCTATCTGACTGAGGAGATGTAAATCTTCCTGTCTTCGAGAAGCGGGGTAGAGCGCACTAAAAGATCATAAAAGTGTATCGTCTGGTCGAATGTTAAGATTGCTAGGTTGCTTTCCGGTGGAAAACATGGATCGACAGGTGAGCCGTCTTGTGAACTTCCGCCAAATAATATGGTGAGTATGCAAGCACAGGCAACCCGTAGAAATCCGGATTGGACGGCTTCACGAGATACATCAAACATAATGACATAATTGATAGGCATCGGAGCCCTAGGGCCAGAATGTCGTGGCTCTACGGAGTAGAGAGGGGGTGCTAAGGTTTCTGGGGGATTGGTGGCCCAATATTCTTCCGGGACTGAAAAGTCGCATGTTCCTTGGTTTAGCTCAGGGCGCTGTAAATGATCCAGTCGCATTGATCTGCCGTCTAGATTACAAAAGTACTCGGGAGCAACTATGCAGATAGAAAAATACAGGCTCATTATGAGGGGACAAGATAGATAAGATGGATAAGGATATGGCGGACAGACCTCCCGTTTCATGAGAACACAAATTGCATTTCCACTTGCTACCTCCAGCAACAAATCCACACCAGGGGTTGATATAACCCCTACACCGCTCGCAACGTGCAGGGCCAACGTCTCCCGTTTCAACGAGTGGTACAGAATCTTCCTGCGAGTCTAGCTCGGCGAAGGGCTGGAACACGGCAACAAGTGGTATGTGGCATTCGGACGCCAGGTGCGAACTGTTGGGTACGTTCCATGTTGAGACTCGGACAAATTTTGGGGAGGAGTTGCCTGAACCCAGGTAAGCAACTAGAAGCTCACGGCGGCCTAATGTGACAAACTCACCTTGGTCAATGGCAACATAGTTTGTCGTGGCCAACGGCGCGTGCTTTCCAGGAAGCGTTGTATAAGGCTGATCTTCCCAATGCTGACGGTCGAATTCGATTTGCTCGATTGGCGATGGTACCTGGTCAAACTCGATTCGTGGTCTCAATCCTGGATCCAATCAGTGATCAATTTAACTACTCAGAATGGCGAATCACCCTGATATTTGAGGCCAGCGCTATGTGGAGGCTGAGGAATATGATTCGAGTTTGTGGACATCCTTGCCAGCAGCCAAATGAATTCCAAGCTCGGTCCGTTTTAGGATCAATTGTTTACCACCAGCTTTCCAGCCAAACTCATACTTGAGAACAAAGCGAGTTGATTACAAAAAAATAAAAATAAGCGCTACATACTCTAAACCATCCCGAACAAAGTAAACTTGGATAGCAGGGAAGACAGATCAGACGCTACTTATACAAATTGGTTTGTACACTACACTACTTATTCAATTCAAAGAGGAATATAACCCTTCGCCCCTAAGTAAGTCAGAATTTGTCCGATGCAAACGTGATTAGAAAAATACACGCAAGAGCCTACCTACAGCCCTTCAAGTAAAAATGGTGTACACCACCCCAAACGTCGGGCAGTGACAGGCGATGTCAAAAGTGACGCGAACGAACCGCTCGCTCGTCGTTATACACCCGAGTCCTTCTCTCACAGAAGCACGCATGTATCGCTATTCTGAGGCGCGCGGCTCACACCGATAGCATGGTCGGAGGCGTACACGATGCAAGCACCATCGCTGCCATCGTCACACTAGTAGTCACAACGACACTGACAAGAAAAAAAAAGCAGGTGCATCAGGTGCTACTGTGACAGCCTGCCAAGTTTGTTTTTCTCAAGCTTTAACGGCTTGCTGACAAGAATCGCATTTGTCTTGGCCTTCGCAGGACCTGGAGTAGATGGCGGGATACTGATCGGCGCTAACACAGCAACCGGCCTCGGGTGCGTAGATGTCGAGAAGGGAGACCATGAATTACGGTTCATACTCCGCTGCTTGCGAATCCCCAGTTTCCCCGCAGCACGGATAGCTGCATGGCCATTGGGTAAACCATTGATGTGCCCGTTTGCATGACCATAACTGCTGGTGCTAGAAGCGCTTAATGGAGGTGCATTTGGGTTGGAATGGGATGAATCGGAAGCAGGTGAAAACAGGAATGAGGAGACGGAGTCGCTAGGTGAGCAGGGATTAGATTCCGAAGAACCGCATGATGATTCGGAAGACTGAGAAGGTAGGGTTGGCCAGACGAGGCCTGGGTCCTCATTAGGGGAGCGATGGGAAGGCGGTAATGTAAGAGGAAACGCAGTCATGAAGTCGTCAGGATGTCGGGGAGATGTCGCAAGGGGTGAATTGTAGTCTGCTTGGTTTGCATTTTCAAGTTCTTTACAGCGCGTTGACCATCGCGAAAGATTAGACGCGCACTGATCGGCAAAGATTTTCATTTCTGTTCAGATGATGACATCAGAAGGGGACGTCATCGAGTAATAATATAATTCACCTGGAACGGCTTGGACGGTCAAATCAAGGAGCGGTTTCACGAAATTGCTAATGAAGTAAACTTGACCCTTCGCCTCGATCAAAGGATTATCAGACGGTTGGACAGTTGGTGGGAGATTGAAATATTTCTCCAGGTGTGCTTGTGAGCTCCACTCCTGACCCAACGCACCGGCCCAGTACTGAGCAACAACATAGGGACGACTCTGGATCGCATAGCAATTAGTAGTTTCTCACACAACGCCATGACATATGTACGCACGGGGTTGCTGATATCAGCGCACTTCAAGATTGTTTGACAAATAATAGTCTGGCGGCGCGTCAGAGACTTGATCTCCCCAGTTATTGCCTGTCTGAAGTCCTCCATGAACTGACCATGTACACTCATATCCGTAGCCATGACGGTCTCCCAAAGGAGCCTTCGAATACGATGGCCGTGATCAGTACAGTCTAAAAGCGTTTCGAGGCCGTGACATCGCATCACACGTAGTAGGAGCTGACAGTGCATCTGCTCTAGTGCCGATTTACCATCGAAGACCACTGACAACGGTGTCTCTGCGTTTTTCTACATCGGGAGTTAGTTGATCCGGAAAAGGAAGGGGCTACATGGATACTCGCCATGAATACATTCGTGAACCCGGGATGACCAACATCATGACCAATGGCGATAACATACACCAAGAACAGTTCGCGAAGACCAAGGGTGGTCATGAGTGGACCACTGTCGAACACCTTGACCAGCTTCCACATTCGATCGGGTTCCAGCAATATAGATAGCGGGGGCACCATTCCGGCTGATCGGAGGTATGAATATGACGCTTGGAGGACATCCAGTGCATGTTCGAAATTGTGGTAAGAGTTTTCTAGCCTGTATATCCGGCGGAGGTGATGTACAAAGCCCGAAATTTGCCCTATGAAGGTCAGACACACAGGACGAAGAAGGAAAAGCGGGCAGATGCTTACTTAGCGAGACACCGACAGCTTCTTGGATCCCATCGATACGATACAGCCCTTCAAACAACAGCAACGTACACGCTACCAGTTCCTTCTCCGGCAGCTTGTGTGGTTCGAACTTCCAAGAGTCGAGAGATCGGACGAGTCGAGACCTCGTCTCCGTCGAAAGATCGGTGGGAATGCTGAGCGTTGTAAGCCCAGATCGTGAGGCAGTAAGAAGCTAGCGTACAATTCTGAACCATGCCCGTTGACAGCATGAAGAGTTTCATGATACATGTCGCCCAATAACTCCGCAAACTGGGTGCTAAGCAGCGGGATGGTTGGCGGGGACAGGGAAACATCAGGAAGGGGACGTACTGAAGCTCCTCTGAATCACCTATCCAGCCCTGCCCCTGGCCGTTGTTTCCAGTGGCAAGATGTAGACCGCCAATATCGGCACTGCGTCGTTTCCAGCATCGGCGTCTGGGCGTCGGTACATCGTCCATCGGTTCTGGGCGTTGTAGTCTAGTGAGGCAGTGCTGTCCGAGTATCTCCCAAGAGAGAGAAGGAGGGAGATGACTAGGGTTATGGACGTGCCAGGCGGGGAATTGAGATAAAATGTTTGGAATCAAGGTGCAAGTTCCCAGTCGCGTGGAAAGTGCCAAACGCTCTCGTGGCATCCGCGTGGGTTTTGTACGATCTGACAAAGGACCCCGATAGCCGGTCCTTGACTCCGACTAATTGCTCCCGTTCATAATTCTTCGACGTGCGTGGCCAGTGTTTTGCCCTCAAACCTGGTCTCAAACTTCGAGCCTGGATCGATGGATCCTTCATGTTGGTCTCCGGAGCAGGGAGCAGTCTAGGCTGAGCGCTCCATCCAAACGCAAGGCTATGCTCAGTCCCTCAGCTGACACAGAACCATGGAGCCTGCCCACGTCTCGACGTATGTGGCCATTTGTGCGAGCTCAACGCTCATCGTCGCATGCTATTATCCTCACGACTCACGAGATTATCTTCGACACGCAGCCGTGTACGATGCCAAGCAAGTCACGTTCATGCCGGCAACAAGTGCCTTTCTCTCTACATCATCCCCTTGTTCGAACTTTGCATATCTGGCCCCCGGCATTATCAGGCATTACCCCCTTTAATGTGCCTTGACGAATTTTATTCATTATCGGAGAAGGGGGGGAAAAATAACCAAAACCTCCGATCTTTTCCCGGTGGATTTCGTATTCATCAGGCACAGATAACCTCGTTCTACATATTTGGTTTTAGACATGGCGAAAAGGAGAAAAAGTTTTCGATATCGCATTGTCCCCACAACACAAGGCTCGTACTTTAAAATTTTAACACGATTGTTCCTATAAATATTCCAGGGAGGAAAAGAGGCGTATGTTTTGAAAGCCACCGGTGTTTTAAACATAGATTTCACGTTCAAGGGCCCATAATCGATTATCTGTTCAAAGATCAAGGGTACGGGGGTGAGCACAAGGATCACAACGTCACAAGGACTGCGCGATTAGAATAGCCGAGCCCAAGAGTGAAGGAGAAGTGGAAGGCTGGAATCTGCACGATGCATCGCGATTCGACCGATATCTCAGTCCGAATCACGATGACTCGCGCATACATGGACAAGTCGGCCGTCAGGGATAAACTCATGCAAGGGTAAAGAAATACCCCACGTATGTCCGCGCCAGTCCCTGTCTTTCATTCGAGCAAACAGCGCCCCTCTATCAAAATGACCCTGTCATTTCATTGAGAACCGAGAGTCAATCAACAGATCTACACGCGTACACAACATAGTCAACCGACAACTTCCGAGGGCATACGAACACACTGGCAAAAAAAAAAAAGTCCCAACCGCTCCGAGTCCAGCGTGACGAACACCAAAGCCCAAGCCCACGATAGCGCCATTTAAGCCTCTCGCGCAAGCGTCCTATCGGTGCAGGGCTTAATATCCGAGCGGTGCCTGGGCCATGGGAGGCCTATTTTTCTCAAGGAAAGGAGAGCACAGTGCGGACTCGATGGAATGCGGCAAGGTGTACTCATCGGAGATAACCGATAGGGTCATCATTCATCGTGTCGTGACAAACTGATTGCGCATCATGCAGGGTTGCCAGTGGTTATCCGGCCCCGCGGGCCGCAACGCAGTTCCACGCTCTCATGACGGGCTCCGAGTCGTTGGTAGTGCTATAGCCACGGGCGTTCGCGATGATCACCGTGACACTGGTAGGCTGCTGGATACGTGTAGTTATGGTAGTGTCCATTTTACGCAGTGCTCTCAGGCTTTATCTCCAACGCAGTCCCTCCTCGGCGCACACGCGTCATAGTAACGATTCACACTCCTGGGCCGGGAGGTGTGTTACTAGCTCCTTGTCGTTATGGCCACGGTATCACTTGCGGTGGTGGTGTGGACTGCGGAAGGAGTGGAATGGGGGTTGTTGCAATCTGGTAGGGCTGCGACGCGTGTCCGACGTTTCTCCGTGTGTTTGGGCAGAGGTAGGCAAGGACGTGCTGTAGGGTGTGTTTACGGCGAGTGTTTTAAATTCTTGCGGTTCTTTTTGATTATCTTGTTTATTTTTCAGTGTTTCTGTCCTTTTGTATCCGACTCACACGCCAGTCGCATCTTACACGTTCGGTTCGGTGACTTGAAACTGATCTGGCCATACCACTATTTTGGCATCCTGGTCGATCGCCTTGAAATGACTATTGTATGTACTCTTAATTAATTATTTTTATGTCAACTAACCCTCGACGTATCTTGGATGGTATTGCTGCTTTTTTATAGGCTAACATCTCGTGTCTGAGCCTGCAATGTCGTTTGATATAATGGTCGCTGGAATTAAAAATTGGGTTACTATCTCTCAGCACTATGCGACCAACCCAAATTTCTGGACGGGCTGCACGCACACCGGGTAAACAGTAATTTGAATAGCAAACTTCTGCCATAATCGCCGCTGATTCGAAACTGTCACTGACTCACTCGCCGGAATGCACTCGCAGTTCGAGGCGACGTGATCTGATCTGCTACACGAATGGACGCTGTCTTCTTGATGGGCTGGTGCCGAGGAAACAGAACGACGCGGAAACGACTCGACGTCCCGGCCCGCGGCGCGTTTAGGTTGTAGAATATTTATTGGATATCTAGATTTTTTATTGATGTCTTGGCGGCTAGGGCTACAGTGCTGCACTTGCGGTCTGGGGGTGAATAATATCATAGTAGTACTACGTTCACCACGGTAGGGTACGCGTCGATATACATTGTAATAAGTACAGAGATATTATTGCGGTGGATATATGCAGTGTGTATGAAGTGTTCAAACAAGAAAACAACTATTACCCTGATGTAAAAAAATAATAAAGGACATGGTGATCGTAGTCCAAAGCTAAATGATAGTGTTCTGGATGTGCTAACCGAAGAATGGAACGTGGTACGTAGAATTGGAGTCGGGGAGGGACCACCGACGATTTGATGAGGTGATGGAAGGTAAAATGGCAGACTGTGAGAGGGAGTGAATATGACAAGCCGAAAACAGCGGGGTAACAAGAAATAAACTTACGTGACAAGCGGGAGAATCGGACGCGTACATGGTGCTTCGCGAAGCAGGGACATAGGCGGCGCGAGACCAGGAGAGGTCCGGTGGGCGTGGCATTCGATGGGGATTGATGACGGAGGCCATGGAAGAGGCGACAGAGGCGGGATAAAGAGCGGCAGTGTAATCTGCATGCTCTGCGTTCTTTTGAAGGTACTGCTGTGAAACTGGAGGCGGTGAGTCAAGGGGTGAGTCAGAAGGATAAAAGACGTGCTGTCGTAAAGTCGTGAGGATTGGCGGGGTTGAAAGTGGATAGGAGTAGGATCTGAAGGAGAGAAATTGTCGTCTGCGGTGGGTGGATAATCGAGATCCCAAGTGGAGGTGCTGTCACAGTAGACGGACTCTGAATGATAGGATTCTGGCCAGTCGTTTTGATCAGGAAGGTCGAGTTCGTCAGAGTCGGGTTCGTGATGGAGTTCAAAGTCTGGAGAAAAAGAGCGGAGAGACTCTTTTGGATCGTCATCGAGGTCTAGTTGGAATTCAAAAATGATAGGCTCTTGATCGAGGGGATGAGCCTCTTCGCCACACCAAGTAGGAGCGACGGTGCCCCGAGTTTCGCTGGAGTGCAATGCGAAAGGATTGAGACGAAAGACGCCCATCATTGAGCGCATCTCTGGTGGAGCCTGAGTAGCGCGAAGGGGGACTTGAGTTGGAGGGGCTTGAGATTGGGAAGAGGAGGAGAGAGTGTGTGGTTCCATGATGAAAGTGGCCGAGTCATCTTGTTCTTCTTTGACAGACCAGTCATGCCAGTCAGACCAGCAGTGAGGGAAAGACATTAAGAGAGAGGATGCATTGGCCAGGGATTTAAAAAGACGACAGAGGGTAGGCAGAACGCGTGGCTCGACATTGAAAAAAAAAAATGAAACTTGTTAGCACCAACCGAGGATCAGATCTTGAGATAAAGGCTGATCATGCGCTGCAAGCGAGGCGGTAGGTAAGGAATGTTCCACAAGACTAGCTACTTCCTCCTAAGGGAACACATCTCAATGGGATCCACATTGTTTGGCCAATGCGCCGCCAAAACAATCTCCTGTTCGATCACTATTCATTCTCCGCGGTCATGCCCGAAACCTTCTTCTTATGTTCTTGTGTTATCACTTTGATCGCCGTTCCATCGTCCAAACATACTATCCAAGTCACATCGCGTCATTGGTGCATTTATGTTTTCTGCCCCTCCCCTTGTGTACCTATCCGGCCACTACGCCCCGTCCAACTCAAACCTAGTCTCTACTCCCAGCACTGGCCCCGGCCATCAGCCGCCGTGTCCACCGACTCACTCCCAGACTCCTACCCTGCCAGATACCACCAGCGGTCTTCTCGGCCCACGATCGATCTCCCTCCTCTACCACCACAACCAACCCGCCGGTTCCAATCTGTCACAGGGGCTCTACATATTCTACTCCCCTTCTCCGCGGTCCCCCCGACGACGTCAACGCTTCCGTCCCACATCCTCAGAAGACTCCACCCCACTGATCAATTGCGCTTCATTCATCCAGTACCGAGCCGAGCGACGTGCCAGTGGACGTGGTCGTGTTCATCCATCATGGATCGTCCTCTGATACCGTCTCAGTGCGATCCGTCCGTCATCAACATCATCCCGCATCCCATAGAATCAACTCGACGCGTCAATGTGGGTCATGGGCTCATGATGCACCCGAGCCGAGGCACTTTCCGGACTCCGAGAGTACAGGAACGTCACCAACTTGCAAGTAGTCTCTTTGTCGCAGTCAAAAAAGTTTATATTTTGTTTACCTCCATCGGACAGATGGTGAGAGTCGTATACCAGGACCGTGACCCACCAGTTAACACATGTACGCTGTTTACCAGGGTTCCATAGTAAATGTCTATCTGTCATATTTTGATGCAGATAACCACGCTCCACGCTCCAGGTGAAACAAATGCTATGCAAGGGATACTTCCGCCTTGCATACTCATCAGAACCTACCCGACAAGACGGGTGGATGCAGAGCACCTTGTCAACTCCATCAAATTTACCCAAATTCATACAATATAAGCACTCAGTACGTCCTTGTTCACCGATTCACAGACTCGATCGTCGTCCTACGTACTACTACTCCCGCGGCACACACCAAACTCGAAGCCTAGGCTCGCCCTGCGAAACCAAAAAAAACAAAAAACAAAGTTGGCACGGCCGTAACTTTCCGCGAGCGTGCCAGTGCTGTATCTGACTCTCGAACGCATGACCTTATTTCCATAAGCACGTACTAAATGAAGGGGTCGGTTATTCAAATAACTCATCTGCCAGATGTCTATCGTCAGTCCGGGCCCATCAACAGGTGGTGCAGTACAGGCTTCTGCTTCTTATTACGAGGATAATCTGCGCTCCTTCATTGATGTGATGTGATGGCGTACCTTGCGCACGCACGCGACCTTCCACTTCCTTCGTGTTCCGGTCCATTAGGCCTCAGGGGCTTCCTTCTGTGGACCCAGTTCCACGAGTAAGACTTTTTTTCATTGATGTACAGGATGTTGTTTTTTTTTTACTCATTGCGTCTCGTCCTTCTTTTTTCACACAAGATTTACTGTAATCACACCCGTGACAACTTTATGCACTATACACCAAGCGCTGCTGCCACCCACAGCACCCACCACCGCACCTTGAGTTGGAGTTGCATAATTCAAAAAGTGGGCGGCTCGTCCGTCTGTTTACTAGGGGTCGTGTTTCTCGGTAATTAAAATCCAGCTACAGATTCACTGGCAACTGTGGTCCGAAGTTCTGCGACGCGTCACCCTTGGGATATGGGGGTGGTTCTCCCGCAATTTCCGAGCGCTTTTCGTCGCTGCGACGGCACGCACTTAGGCGGGTGGGAACATTTTAATTTTATAATGAAATTTCTACCAGTGAGTACGTCTAGTCGCGGGACTCGGACTCGGAACAGCCTGTGACTGAGTGCCACCGGAAGCCCCTGGAAAGACGCGCATAGCAAACCCGTGCCCACTCCACACTTCAAAGTTGGACTAGTAGTCCAAAGTACTAGTAGTATGCCAAGCCAAAGTGAGCGTTTCCGTTGAATCCAAGCCCCAAGGCCCTAACGACGTCATAGTGGGGAGACCGTGACCCCCAGGCCGAACTTGGTCCGTACTAATAGCCATGACCGAGGGTGACGGGTTTAGTCCGACTGGGGCCAGCCTAGAGCCATTTAGACTGCCGCATTGTGGCTAACTCGAGTGCCGCAGGCAATCTATCAGGCACTGGCATGCGTAGGCATCGATGGAAGGGTGACATCTATAGTCTACAAGTGCCGCCGATAGACGCTTGTGATCAACCAGGGCCGATGCACTGGCAGCTGGCAACACCCATCTGGGGGTAAGCAGCTATCCCGCCAGTGTGGTCCGTAAGTATCTACACAGATAGATACAGATATGATTTTGTCCCCTGGGGAAAGTTGTTAGCCATCGTAGAGTAATCGTATGTCGTCCGAGTCGTCCTTCGGCTATTAACGGCTTTACGTTCATCCCAGAGTTATTGTTTATAAGCAGAAGGGGTTGCGGACCATGAGGCTGCTGCTGCTGCTACTGCTTCCTATTGCCATAGGACCGGAACTTGAATATTCCATGGTTGTAAGCTGTCTTTTTTTATCTCGGACTTACTATCTCTGCGGAGAGACTGCTCTTTCGTAATTATTACGATTACCAAGCACCTCTCTGCGGCCTCTCCCGCGCTTTTGGTCACGCCAGCGCTTCCTTTTTCGCTATCACTGAAATGTTCCATCACGTCGTCTTCACAATTCACAATCGATCGAATGAATGATGGTTATAAATCATTCTTCAGAAACCATCGATCGACTCGGATCTTCCCTGACGTTTTCTGACCCATAGATGATGTTCACAGATGCCTATGATCACAAGGGCAGCGTTTGAGTGATTGATGTCTCGAATGACATCCGTAGCCGTTCTACTTACCTTGTGATTTGAGCTCTGCTGCACTTTGCTGGCCGACTCGTAGATGGGCACCAAACGGTCCTTGAAAGTAGGGCGTGGGGCAGTGGTCGTCCTTGTCCTGAGCTGCAATTGTGCACCGCCAGAGAAATGTACCTGTGGCAAATCCGCATACACCGTTTTGGTATCGATGGCAGTATGATGTCTCATGTAACCGAGATGAAGATGTTTGCGGGAGGTATCGGTCGTTTCACTCTGTATATGTATACCTTGAACTCGTACGGTTCGACTTTGTCATGAGACAAGTCCTAGTCTCCCTATAAAACAATACAGCGTCTACCAGCATGCGACCAGTAGCACTTTTTGTGCTTGTCACTTGAACGTGCGACCGCCATCAACTTGTTATTAGAAAGGGTGTCCCGAATTTTTCATAAATGAAGTT